>BPLR01009592.1:0-179744 GCA_021605095.1 Caerostris extrusa | reverse complement strand
GAAATATCAATTAAGAAGTTTGAAAATAATTTAAGTATTATCAAATTTATTCATAAATTTATATTAGTATATTAGTAAAAATTCTTTTAATTAGATCAGTATATATGATACCTCTCACAAAAAATTATATAAATTAATAAACAATAAACAATAAATAACAATAAGTAAGCAATAAACAATAAATAAGCAATAAACAATAAATAAGCAATAAACAATAAATAAACAATAAACCATAAATACGCAATAAACAATAAATAACTATGAATAAACAATAAACAATAAATTATTAAACAATATTAGTCTACGTGCAGTTAAATCAAATTGCAGGTGAAACAGAAAGTCAGATTTTTTTTCCCACTAGTGTGAAAAAGAAAAATATATATAAAAAATAAATGTAAGTGCAAATTTTAAGTGTAGAAAAAAAAAAATATCCTCTAGTTTGTATTCTAAGACTTAAAATGGACAATAGCCAACACTAAAAAGTTTTGTAATTGGTTTGCAGGAAATAAGATAAATAATTAATTTTTTTTTTTTTTTTTTTTTTTTTTCTTTACAATAGATACATAAAAAATATGAATTACATTTAACATCAATTTCATTCTTACCATTCAATTTGCTTTACATAGGCTGATCTGGATGCCCACTATGTCATTTTTAAAAATATTCTATTTGATAAGTGACCTAGAATATGCTTCTACTATTCCCAATACCTTAAAAATATAAATAATAGTTATTTGGGCGATACGCGTAATCTCCCAAATGTTCTTGCAAACTAGTACAATAACAGCTATATTCGTCTAAACGAATTTACAAAAAACACCTGCTTCAGAACTTAATTTATTCAAATTGACTGGGCATAATGGGGAATAGCTGAAACAACATGACCTCAATTTTCAATCTCAAAATTAAAGAAATATTATATGACAATCTGTTGTGTACATCTTTCTTAAAAGGGGAGCCTTACACACCAGAAAAACAATATAAAATGATGATTACTCCCAAATTATGTATATATAGTATGGTCTAAAATTGTTCACAATCACACTTTTTATTAAAATCCCTCACAAACATCAAGTGTATTTTACATAAATAAATATTAAATAATACGAGTAATTTTATAATATTTGAGTTTATGGAAAAATTCTTAAATATATTCAGTGTTTTTTTGTTCCATTGCAAAAAAAAAAAAAAATTTCAGTGAAAATTATTGAAATATATAGAAACATTTAGGAATGCAAAATTAATTTCAGTAAATAATGGGTTACCATTAATAGATAGATTGCGCAACGATAAAGAAAATGGCCAAAAATTTGTATGGACAGTTTTCAAATAGTTTGTAAATACAATTTACTTCACTGACATTGCGTTATAAATGTTTTAATGTTTATTTTTTCCGAAATGAAATTATTTAGATATTTTGAACTGCTAAAACAAAAATATGATTATAAGAATCATTTATATATTATTAATAACTTAATTTTATATTTACACGAATAGTTTCTTTCAACAGCAAATTATTTTTAGTGCAATCAAATAAGATTTTTTGAAATGTATCTTTTTGTTAATAATTCATTTTTTTTGCGAGAATTCTCATCTTTAATATTAATTTAATAAAAGAACGAGCATGTGTATACTATTCTATGTGTATATTAATTAATTATTCTAAAATTTTGTAATGTTTATATTAATTGATTACACATATATATATTCTTTTAACATTTCCGTATTAGTCGTAAGAAAAAAATCAGATATTAAAAAGTCACTGAAATTTAAAAATGTACACAATTTTTTAATCTGAAATTCTGAAAATGCATTTCGAAAATCGCTACTAATGGCTACTAATACTACTAAGAAACTAATTCATATCACGACTGACATCGTGCCCATAGCAGTAAATGTGTTGGATTATGTATGACATGAGTGTTATTCTCGCCTTGATATCTATAATGTTACGTGTTAAATGTCTCTGAGGTAAACATTAAAATATTACATTTTATATCATATTTTAATATCACCAATTTTTATTACAATACGATTAACGAGAGTGAAGCTCTATACGTTTGTAATCATGCAGTTTTTCGGTGGTTTGGTTTGGTTTAGTTTGTAGTTCTACAGTCATTTCTTGCACACTTTGAGCTAATTAGACCAGGACTAACAGTTTAACGGGGATTCCGAACCATTAAAAACATTCATGCCACTACCAGCATACAAATCTGAAACCTGCAATACCAAATCCTAAAGCTTTAATTCATCATTGGCCATCAGGCCGCTCAGTGTTTCGGCGAGAACACAAGAAGAAATGAAAGTATTTAACTACAGGATTTACAAAATCTACTTAAAAATGACCGAATGATTGATTATATATGTTATTTACACGAAAAACGAAAAACTTTATGGCATAAGAAAAATTGATCTCACCCACAGAAAGAAACACAGATGATGTAAAACAACAACAAATATGTGAATATATGCATCATGTTAAGTATAAAAAGTGAAAATGTATACGAAGCTCTTATATACCAAGAAAAAAGACGAAAAAATCTTATGATTATTATAAGAATAATTTAACACATTAACAAAATAAATATTAGAATTTTTTTGTATAATACTTTTTTTCTAATAAAAATGATTATTATCTTATTCTTATTATATATATATATATTAGATTCCTTTAGATAATATAAACAACAATCAATGATTTTAATTCATAACAAACTAAAGTAAAAACACTAGCAAATGACACTGAAATAAAATCTATAATAATAACTAAACGTTTAAAAGATTAGCGTCTACACGTAATTACAACAAAAAAAAAAAAAAGAATTTATTATAATTGAATACTTTTCTTCTTATAAAAATATAAAGCACAAATTGTGTATGAAGCAAATATATCATCCAAATTTAAATTTATTAGTAAAGAAAGGCATTTATTAGTTAAAGAAATTACCTGTGTTTTAGAAATTCGGTCTCAAATATTCACTGAACACTGAAATAAAATAAATATATAGAATTAAATATATTTATAAGGATAGAAACGTGTGTTAATAAGTTATAATTTTTAAAGATTACTATTTTTGGACATTATTACGATATCTTAGTAATTCTGGGCAGGTGTTTCTTGTTATAATGAAGATATTCGAGTTATTTCTTATACTTAATTAGAATAACTTTGTCATAAAATAAACATGTTCCCGCCTTTATGCATATAATAGAGCCACTTTAAAGTAGGCGACAGCTTATCTAATAAAAATATATTTTTATTTTTGCTAGTGAATAAGATTCTTGTGGATATTTGGTCATAAAAACCAATACACCTACTAACAAGTTTTGTTAAAAGAATAATTTACTGGTTTTGCAACGTTTTTTATATGGATGGTACTCTCTTTCCCTGAAACATTTCGAATTAATTTATGGGCCATTTTCCTACAGTATGAGTATAAAATATCTGGAAACGTTTCAGCAAGCACTTCAAATGAAGATTTTAAAACACTATATCAGAAGGAAAACATTATTATAAAATATATTCAATTAGAAGGGGTGCCTGATATTATACTACTGCGCCCAAAGAGTAAGATTAATTATATATTTTTTTTTTCAAAAACTCTTTATTTATTTTTACAAATTTATTTCATCGCCTTCAAAGTAATCCCCTCGGACACAATGCACTTATGCCAACTTTTTTTTTCCAATCCGCAATGCATGCTAAAAGGTCATCGTCAAATTTCACACAGACGTCTAAATGACAACAACCTAAGAAGGAAAAAAAAAAAAATTGAAATTCCATAAGCCCTGGGAATTTTTAATTGAAAATCGGTCTTACTTTTGGACACAATATATATATATATATATATATACATATTTATTTATTTATATGATTATATACACTGGATTCCAAAAATTAAGTGAAAGTAAGGAACAATAATACAAAAATAAGTAAATTGGCTTATAGACTACCTCGTAGACCTAATAGATAATTCTGCATCGGAATATATGTAAATAAATTTAGTGCAAGTATGAAATCTGTAGTGATATTTCAAGATAATATTTTTGATATGAGTATTCGGCATAATTAATTTGACAAACTGCAATAGAAAAGAAATATATGTTCATTAAAAAATACATGTGTTCAGAGTGATTTCTATGTATCTAGGCGGTATAGTATGACTCTTTCTAAAAATAACCAGCTTTCTAAAAAGTATAGTATAGGAATATAAATAGCTATAAGTGTCATAGATGATTGCTACTTATAGTTAATTCGACACTAAGGAATCCACATCTATTTTCCACATCATTTTACCACATCTATTTTCACAATGACTGGAATCCACACTCTACAACCTTGCTACGTAGAATTCCAGCTAGCCACATCTATTTTCACAATGACTATCTATTGCACTTCTGAGATGAATGATGCTGAATACTCATATCAAAATGTTATTTTGAAATATCACTACAGATTTCAAACTTGCACTCCATTCATTTACATAGATTCTGACATATATTTTTAAATTTATTGAGGAAGAAATGCACTATAACAATTTATTTGCAATCTTTCCTGCAGAATATTCTGAAACACAGATCAAGTAAAAAAACATTATACATTAATGCGTCATGCATGTCATATACGTATTCCTTAGTGTTAATATAATATGTATCATGTTAAGTATAAAAAATTGTAAATATATGTCAAGCTCTTATATACTAATAAAAAGAAAAATCTTATGATTAACTATTATAACAATACTTTAACATAGTAAAAAAAAGTAATAGAGTTTTTAGAATTTTAGAATACGAATAATAGAATTATTTTCTAATAAATATGTATTCACATTGTAAATAACAGATTTCTTTAGATAATATAAACAAGAATCAATTGATTGTAAACAAGAATCAATTAATTGACAACAAACTAGTAAAAACAAAAACAAAAAACACTTATATATCTTCTGTAATAATAACTAAACATTTAAAATGATTCGTGTCTACAAGTAATTGCAATAAAAAAACAACGAATTTATTATAAATTAATCCTTTTCTTTTATAAAAATATAAAGCACAAATTGCTTATGAAACAAATATATCATCCACATTTGAATTTATTAGTAAACAAAGACATTCAGGAATGAAAAAAGTTACCTGTGCTTTAAAAATTTGGTCTCAAATATTCACTGAACACTGAAATGAAACAAAACAAAAATGCAGAATTAAAGTTATTTATAAGGATAAAAGCAGGTGTGCTAATAAGTATGGATTCTTAAAGATTACTATTCTTGGACATTATCACGATAGCATAGTAATTTTCACAGATTATTCTGACAGGTGTCACATTATAATGAAGATATTAAAGCTATTTCTTATCTACTTTATAAGAATAATTTCGTAATAAAATAAACATGTTCCCATTTTATGCATATGATAAAGCCACTATTAAATAGATGATAGCTTATTTGATAAAAAAAAATTTATTTTTCTGCTGGAGAATAAGATTTTTGTAGATTAATCAAAAAAACTAATAAACCTTGGTCATAAAAACTAATAAACCTAATCTACTATCTAGGAATATTTTTCAGGTTTTGCAACGTTCTCTTGTGGGTGGTAATCTCTTATCTTGAAACTTTCGAAGTAACTTATGGTGCGTTTGTCTACAGTATGAGAAGAAATTATCTGGAAACATTTCAGTAAACAATTCAAATGCTAATTTTAAAACACTCGATCAAATGGAAAACTTAATTATAAAATATATTCAATAAGAATCTGACATTATACTACTGTGCCCAGAAAGTAAGACCGCTTATTTTTTTTTCAAAAACTCTTTATTTATTCTTCCAAATTTATTTCATCACCTTAAAAGTAATCCCCTCCGGACACAATGCACTTAATAGAATAGAACTTTGTTTCCTATCCTCAATGCATGCTAAAAAGTCTTCCCGCAGGGATGGCCATCAAACCTCGCAGCTATTCACATTGAATCTCTTCAAGCGACACAAAACGGTGTCCCCGGAGTTTTTCTTTTGAGTTTAGGGAATAAACAGAAGTCGCACGGTGTTAATATGGTGGTTGTGGAACGATATGGGTTTAATTTTTGGCGAAAAGTCTCTCAGAATCAATTCAATGTGAGCTGGCGCACTCAGTGTTTTCGGTGCAAATCGAGATTTGACGAGTTTGTGACCTGTATCAAAATATATGCAAATTAATTGTAATGCTGTATCTGAATATATGCAAATTAATGGAGTGCAAGTTGAAAACAGTAGTGATATTTCAAGATAACATTTCGATATGGGTATTCAACATCATTTATTTGAGAATTGAGATAGAAAGTCATTGAGAAAATAGATGTGGCTATCTTGAATCCTACGTAGCAAGGTTGTAGAGTGTGACAATAATAAAAGGTCTTTCTAAAAGGTATAGTAAAGGAATATAAATAGTTAAAAGCGCCAAAGATGACTGCTACTTGTTGTTGTTAATTCCATTGAGGAGCAGATCCTCCACAACAATCTATTTACGACCTTTTCTGCAGAAGCATGAAAATATTTTTGATATGAGTATTCGACATCATTTATTTGACAAACTACAATAGAAAGGAAATATATGTGGTCAGAGTGATTTATATGTATAAGCATGTTACAGTGTGACCTTTTCTAAAAAATCAGCTTTTTAAAAGTATAGTATAGGAATATAAATAGCTATGAGTGTCCAGATAACAGCAACTTGAGTTAATTGCATGGAGAGACAGATCCACTACAACAATTTATTTACGACCTTTTCTGCAGCAGTTTCTGGATGATTGGTGTTATGAGATTTTTTCAGTTTCTCTTCATTTGTGCGTTCTCTAATGAAATACACTCAAGAGCCAAAATATTATGACCACCTGTCAATAACGAGTTGACCCACCTTTGGCACACAGCTTCACCCCGTCTTGGTATGCATGCCACAAGTCCTTGGTAGATGGCCGAAGACAGATTGTACCAGATGTTTAAGCAACGGTCACGCAAATTCGAGATATTGCGAATTAGTGGTCTTTGAACTCTGAGCTGCCGTCCCAGGACATCCCAAATGTGTTCTATCGGATTGTGATCCGGTGAGTTAGGCGGCCAGAACATTAACTGGAATTCAGCATCATGTTCCTGGAATCACTCCAACACAATTTTAGCCTTGGGACAAGGGGCGTTGTCCTGTTGGAACATTCCATTTCCAGCTGGAAAAACAGAGGCCGTTTAAGGGTGCAACTGGTCCGCAATGATGTTCAGATACCCTGTAGCATTCATGGTCTGCTCTACCACAATCACGGGTCCCATAGACGCCCAAGAGAACGTCCCCCAAAGCATAATACCGCCACCACCGGCCTGTGTATGATCTACTGTACATTAAGGGAGCAACTGTTCGCCTGGAAGACGCCGTATCCTAACACGGCCATCGGCGGGATGAATGACAAAACCGTGATTCATCTGACCAGGCAACTCTCTCCCACTGATCCATGGACCAGTCACGATGTTCCCGGGCCCAGCGCCGGCGCAGTTGGCGGTGACGCTTGATCAGCAAAGGTACACGAGTGGGACGTTTGCTGCGTAGCCCCATATCCAACAGCGTACGCTTAACAGTGTGCTCCGATAATATTCTACTTGGCCCTGCATTGTATCGGGCTGTCAGCTGAGCCACTGTCTGGATCTGGTTTTGCTTCACCATGCGAGACAGTCTCCAACGACCTTTTCTTTGATAGCGTGTAGATGTCCAACACCATATCGTCTACTGCTGGTTTCACCGTCATTCATCCACTTTGCATAAGTACTAACAACTATAGATCGCGAACAACCCACGAGTCGTGCAGTTTCGGAAATACTTGTTCCGAGCCTTCGAGCCATTACAATCTGCCCTCTATCAAAGTCGCTTAGATCCGCAGCCTTTTTCATCACACACAGAAGCAAGTGAAAGAATGATTCTTCAGACTCTCAGCAGCAGTTAAATACCACTTCCACCTGATCATGTGACTTCCACGTCATCCAGGCGAGTTCATTGCACAATGTAGGGGGTGGTCATAATGTTTTTGGCTCTTGAGTGTAGTTAAAAGGAAACTGTAATAAGTTATTTAAAAATATCCACATGCTTAAAATATGTGTAAAAATTCCATATTAAGCTTAATTTCATTAAAGGCACTATTTCAGCTCACTTATGACAACCATGTTATGTTGTCAAACGGCGAAAAAAAATGCTAGCAGAAAAATGCGCAAATGAATAAACAAAAGCCACAAGAGCACTGAAGTTCCTTGTTGGATCCTCGCACCTTTTGATTTTCAATTGATAGAAGATAGAAACCAAAACAAGGACTTTAAACAAGGAAGACAAGGATAATTAAAACCAAAATACAATTGTAGTTAAAATACAAAAATAATATCAATTTTAATGCTTAATACAGAAATTAAGAAACTAAAATTAATAATATTGCACAAGTACAAGGAAAAGCATGACACATAACATGGAGAGTATATACCAGTTCTACAACATCGATTCATTATTTCAAATACTTTTATTTTTATTTCCAATGGCAGATTATGAACAGTTACAGCAAAAAAAAAGTACAACGAATAAAAACATACAACAACAACAAACTAATGGCAACAAAACATGCTGAAACAGAGTTCATTAATCTAACAATAATGCCAAGTTGCAGATCTTTTAGCCACTAAAAAAGTGTTACCACGTGCACCTCGGGGAGGTAGATCTTTTTCGCACCCTATTTATTTCAAATACTATACTATTTATATACCACATTTATTCCATATATTATTTTGCCATATCTATTCATTATTTTCATTTTTTCAAAATTAGTAATGTCATTGTTCTCATTTGCGTTTCCAGAAATTAATTCATAACCTTGCAATGTGGCCATAATTAATGTCTCCTCCACTGATGTCATTTTTTCAATAGATGTCATCACCGAGAAGATTAGATTGTCTCTGTTCAGATCTAAACAAGTTATCATGTTCCATTACTTCAAGTTGATGCGATTGTTGTAAGGACAGTTTAATTCTCCGGTGCCTGTTTTCACCTTTGGAATCAGACAGATCCGGTGCCTGTTTTCATCTTTGGAATCAGACAAATTCAAGAGACGGCCAAGATAATTGAGCCAGCGGTTTTCACCTTTAGCTCAGTTATTTTGGCCATGAAATAATTTTAATTTATAAGCCATCCAATGGCAAAGTCTAATCCGTTATCGATTTCAATAAGTACAATATCACCTACATATATTGGCGTCGGTATTGCCTTTAATGCGTGTGCAATAAATCAGAAGACCCAAACATACATCTCTAAATCTCTTTCTAATGGGGGTTTAGTAATTTATGTTGATATTGCCCGTTTTGAGTGATGTTAACGTTCATTAGAAATCTGAAATTATCACCGTTTTTATGTCCTGTATGAACAGTGTGAGAGACATCAAATCTCCCGGATATTTGAACAAATAATTTAATTGTCTTACGTTAATTACAGCTTCCGTATCACAAAGAATTCTAACAGCTTCTATATATTTTAAGCAGACTCTACCCAATATTCTTCTTAAAGGATTCTCACCATCTGAATTATATGCTCTTGCAGTGGGAGTAATAAATTTCCATTGGATCTTCAAAATAGAGCTTTTCTGAACAATTTGTTTTAATGTAGGGGGTCGAAACAAGTTGTCAATACCTACAAAATTGGTCCTATTATAGTTGTGTGTTCCTTTTTGGTCATCCACATCAATCTGCAAATCTCCACACAAAATCCCAATAGGTAATGAGTGGAACACAATTTTTTAAAAATATACAGCTCAATAAATGGTACAAGTGAGCCATATACTTTCTTTGTTTCCACCTTTTACATTAAAATATCCTATTAAATCATATTTCGATATCCCAAAAATTATAGTATCTCGAACATTGTCCTCAGGTAGTGGAGGTTTAACATTTTCTAATTACACTGTAATTTTTGTAATTTTTACATTGGATCCATGCGCTTAATATCATCTGAACTTTTTCCATTCACTGAGAACCTGATGATTTTATAATAAACTCCTGACGAAAGTTAGACAGAAAGGCCTGGGCTCCAGCTGGTAAATATCATGTTAAATTTGTTAAATGTAAGAACATATCGTTGAAAAATTAATTATTTACTAATAAATAATCATAAGGCAAAATTATAGGACAAATAGAAACCTATGTATCCTTCTAATGATTTTCGTCTTCTGTCTGTTCTGCTCTTTTCCACCTATAGAAACAGAAAGCATTTTTCCATTTTAATCTTATGATTTTTTTAAAAATAGTTTTATTTGAGCAACTGTCTTTTATGACCTACATCTTTTAACCGATATTATAATTCTGTTTTAAGTTTGTTTTACGGATTTTTAGAATTGTACTAGTTTCGTAAAATACAAGCAGTTAATCGCACTAAATGCGAATATTTAGAAAAATGATGTAACTGCTATATTTTCTCAAGAGTTTATGAAGTTGGCTAAAACTAATATTCATTTTTTTGTGACTTTCGAATTTTTTTTATGTTAATTGGAATATCAGAAACAGGGCAGCTTGGCTTCAGTCTATGGACCTCATCACCACACAGATATGAACAAGGTTTTAACTAATCTTGAAAAAAGCTGGGTAAACCCCTTCTGATATGCTTCTATTGTTTCCTTGAGTTAAGATTCTTATATTCTTCTCTCTGGATATAAGAAATTTTTCCAATTAGCTTCATTTTTTAATCTTGCTTAGGAGATTGAAGAATTTGCCCAACAATTACATGGAATTTCTGTTACATTGTTTACATTGTTTTCTGAACTGTTGTGATAAGACGACCTTCAATTCAGCATGCCAACTGCTCGAATTGTGGCCTTTGATAAATTAGTTACCAGTTATCAGTTTGTTGACAATATTCGTGTACCTGATGTATACACATATTGAAAAATTAATGAATGTTAAATTTAGAGAATATAATTAATCTAAATTTATATTAGAAGTAACGGTTAACCCCGTTAACGAAAAGTCTAAACATTTCTAGGAGTCATTTATACAAGAAGAATGAAAAGGGAGAATTCACGTCAATTTTGAACACTTTGAATGGAATTTTTTATGAATGCAGAAAAAAAAAAAAACAGAATATTTTATGCATAAAAATTCTTTATGCAATGGTGATTTTAAATAAAAGTAGTCGATTATTTTCTTTTTTTTTTTTTGCGAAGTACAATAAAAAATATATTTGCAAAATTAAAATCATATTTTAATTATGATTAATATAAAATGTTTATTTTATTAAGAGAAACTTATCAAATTCAAGTCCTTTCCTTAAACGCATGATTAATATAAAAAAACAACTCATTTTTTGAAGTATTTTGAGTTGAAATAAATATTTGCATGCAAGGCAATAAAGAACTGGTTTGTTATCAGAAATGATATTGTCAGTGTATAAACTACTTCAAATCAGGTCAACTTTCTACAAATTTTTGAACGAGCTAATTCCATAACTCTTGCAAATATTTGGTTAAGATACTCACTGTTGTAGTAAGACGAGCTTCAATTCAGCAAATCAACAACTATATCAGACAAAATGTTGCCTTTGATAAATTAGTTACCAGTTATCAGTTTGTTGGCAATATTCGTGTACTTCATTTATCCACATATTGCTAAATTAATGTCTGTTAAATTTAGAGATTATAATTAATCTTAATTTATATTAGATGTAACACAGTTAACGAAAATTTCAACATCTCTAGGAAGCATTGATACAAGACTCTTGTATATATTTGGTTAAGATACGATTTTATCTCATTTGCCTCATTACTTTTAGCTGCTTATGTAAAAATTAAATTACATTTTAAGTAAATCTACCTGGAATGTGTATGAAACATCTTGTCTTAATTGAATCTTTGACGAATTATAATAGGACTAATAAATCTTTGATGAATTATAATAGGACCAGAGAGAGACGGAAAAAGCCTGCAGATTTATGCATAAGTATAGTTATAAAAACAAAAAAGGCAGAGAGAAATATAAAAACAGACTATTGAGTCAATAATAATCAAAAATAATTAGCTTATTTAATTTTTTTTTTTTACTAGTTGCTAAACATAAATAAAAATTTCTGATTAACATAAAATTCAGATTTCTGATAATGGGCTTGCCGTACATAAAATTTAGCACCTTTTTGAAGAATATTTGTACATCAAATCTTGCATGAATGCATTCATTCACAATCTTATAACAACGTATAAATAAACGTTAATAAATATGAAATTAATATCTTTTAAAACAATTTTCATTCACTTAAACTTATAATTTACGAGAAGTTTATTGTAAACTTTCTCACTGGGGCAAAAAATAGTATCCCTCTTGCCCTAAACTAATGTTTGCCATGTCTTTAAAAGTTGTTTTTTCTTTTCTATTAGGAATAAAAATTTTAGAATGATGAATAGCATGCGAGTTTTATAATTCATTAATTACGCAAACGTAAATAATGAGATTTATTTTTTAAGAAAATTATATCTCTGTAAATAAAAATTAATTCTTGTCATTTGATATGTATGGAATATACACACTTTGATCATATCAATAAAAAATATATGTTATGAAACATTGTAAATGGCAATTTGTGTTTCTTCAAAATAAAATAAAAGTTTATATCACTGCTTTCAAAGGAAATAAAAATAAATAATAAATATAGAAAATGATATCGAATTAAATTCAAATATATATTCAAAAATATTGGTTGTTTTTCCATATCAGAAGAATTAAATAGTACTTAGCAGTCTCGATAGTAGTATTTCATAAGGAATAAAAAAGGAAATTGAATGATGAATATTATCTTAGTTTTAACTTTCATTATTTTCACCAAAATAAATAATGAGATTTGTTTTTCCGTAAGATAATAATAACAAAAAGTTATTATTTAAAAACAAAAGTAATGTTATTTAAACTAAAAAGTAATTCATATCTTTGGTATGACTGGAATGGACACATTTTACTGATATTGATGACAAATATGTCATATTATCTGTTGCTTCATAATAAAAGCATTATTTCACTGCTTTCAAAAGAAATAAAAATTAATATCTGAAATGGTATCGAATAATTTAAAAAAAAGTACTTACATGTGTGAATGCATTAGTTGTTATAACATAAATAAAAAATTTCTAATTAACAAGATAAGTAATCTAACTTACCATAAATAAAATTAACACCTTTTGAAGAATATTAGTAGATCAAATCTGCAAGAATGGATTCATTCACAATCTCATAACAATGCATAAATAAAATTGAATTAATATGAAATTAATATCTTTTAAAACAACTTTCATTCTATTAAACTTATAATTTACGAGAGGTTTATTGTAAACTTTCACACTGGGGCAAAAAATAGAATCCTGCATGCCATAAACTAGTCATGTTTGGCATGTCTCTATAGTAATTTACTTTCGTTTATGATATCGAATTAAATTCAAATATCTGTACAAAGATATTATTTGTTTTTCATATCAGAAGAATTAAATAGTACTTACAGTCTCTATAGTAGTATTTCATTAGGAATAAAAAAGGAAATTGAATGATGAACATAATCTTATTTATTTCATTATTTTCTCAAAAGTAAATAAAGAGATTTTTTTCCGTAAGAGTATAATAACAAGGAATTATTATTTAAAATAAAAAGTATTGTTATTTAAAACAATAAGTAATTCATGTCATTTGGTATAGATTATGAATGGAATGGACACACTTTAATCATATCGATAACAAATATATCAGATTATCTGTTACTTCATAATAAAAGAGTTATTTCAATGCTTTCAAAAGTAATAAAAAGAAATATCTGATATTATATCGAATTAAATTGAAATATCTATAGAAAAGCAATCTTGCTTTTTCATATCAGAGTAATAAAAAAATACTTACATGTGTGAAAATGTATTGCAAAAAGATACAAATAATTATATTCTATCTTTAAAGTGATGTCAGATAATGGGATCATACGTGAAGGATTACGCAGGTTCTAAGTAAAAAATTATTCAAACACAGCTAATATGAAGAGAAACACCATTTGTTGGTTCAGATGAAAAATTTAAAAATTAGCATTGTTTTTTGAAATACCTCTAACTTAAATTAGCATCTTAAGTCCAATTAACATCTTTAGTAAAGTTATAGTTTCAAACAAAATATAGTTTCAAAACAAGTCCTCTAGAATAATTTAATAGTTATTGATAATATTATA
Source organism: Caerostris extrusa (assembly GCA_021605095.1). Lineage (NCBI taxonomy): Eukaryota > Metazoa > Arthropoda > Arachnida > Araneae > Araneidae > Caerostris > Caerostris extrusa. The sequence continues at coordinate 165,521 of BPLR01009592.1, read as the reverse complement.
AAAAAATATTTATTGCATGCATTTAATTAGGACATAAAAAAAATGTTACAAACTAGGATGACAATAAAAAAAATTAATAAAGCACAAATAAAGTAATTTATAATAAAAATGTGTAGTTCCTGTAAGATACTTTCTGTACTCAGAAAATGTCTTCATGAAATAATATATAATCTGCATTTTTTAATTTATTACTTAAACAGGTATATTTCTACATGATTCATTATCAAATAGCAAATCGACCGCATCTTATTGTTCAATCATCCTGAATGGTTTTCAATGCAGATCAATGGTAAAAAATATACATTGCATTAGGTGAAGTTAAAGTTCATTAAAGTATGACAAACATTTATTTTATAACAAACTTAATGTTAAAACAAGACTGATGTGAAAAAATAGTTTCAAAACAAGGCCTCTAGAATAATTTAATAGTTAAGACATAGTATAAAAAAAAAAAGATTTTATTGCATGCGTTTCTGTAACTGCAGTACATTTTTAAATCGACAAATACTATATTCTATAAATTTTCCCAATTAAACGAAAGAAATTTTGCTTATTAGAAATTGTTTGTGTCCATTGCTGAATATTAATGTAATGCACTGATATTTATTACACTGGTGTGCAAAAACTTAAGCAACAATGCAAATTTAGCAGATAGCCATGAAATTGCAGTAAAGGAGGTCTGAAAATCAGTAAATGAACACTTAATTCGGTTGAAATGTCATGCTTATCCAAATATCAGGAACGAAACGTCGGAGGCGATGTGAGCGTAAGCAAAAACGCGTGATGTCGGCGAGTGCAGCACAACAGTAGAATAAAAGGAAGGACGGAGACGCAATTCAACATATTCACTGCAAATGCCAGTGAGTCAGTTCGTGAAATATGGTTAGAAGAAATCACCTGACGTGGAAGAATGATCGGAAAGCTGGAGGTGGGGCGTACTGTCACCAGTGTAGCTGCAGTGTTCGGAATCAACAAAAGTGTCGCTTAGCGCGCTTGGAAAGCGTTCCAAACCACGGTCTAACAGGTACAGATGTTAGAAAAATTGGTGGTGTCCGCCTGAGAAAGACAACTGCAGGGGATGACTGATATATCATCCTGCAGGCGAAAAAGAGGTCGACAGTAGTCAGCATGCGCCATTGCTCAACAACTCTGTACAGCGACGGGGCGGGTTTACTGTGGCCAGATGCCTTCACGCCTATTCGCCCGCCGTCCTGAACGCTGTCTCCCGTTGAAAGTTGGTCACCGACGCCACCGTTTACAGTGGTGCAAAGAGCTCAAAACCGGACAACTGATCAATGGAGTCGTGCCCTCTTTACGGATGAGTGTCGGTTCTGTACCAGAAGCGATTCTCGACGCGTTTTGATTTGGAGAGAGGTCGGGACCCGGTTTTATCCCAGTAACCTCAACGAAAGACATCGTTATGATGGTTCTGGAGTTCTTGTCTGGAGAGGCATTTTGCTGAACGGGCGAACTGAGCTCCACGTTTTCGACAGAGGGTTTAACCGGGGATGTGAGGAGGTACTCCTTCAATATGTGCATCTGTTCCGAGGTGCCATTGGCCCAGACTTCATTTTTATGGATGACAATACACGGCCACATCGGACTCTTGCTGTTGAGGAGTTACTGGAAAGTGAAGATATCACTTGAATGGATTGACCAGCGTGCTCCCCAAATTTAAAATCCATCGAACATGTGTGGGATGCTTTGGGGAAGATGCATTGCAGCACGCTTACATCCTCCGGAGACACCCAACAGCTCAAACAGATGCTGATTGAGGAATGGGCACTCCCACCGCAAGAAATGTTGCACCAGCTGGTTCTGAGTATGCGGAAGACGGTGCGAAGCAACCATTGCAGTGAGGGAGGGCACATCCCATATTAAGGAACATCTGCTCGTTGTTCTTCCTCTTGGATAGACAATCATAAATTATGATTGTCCGTATACTATGCGTTCAATAAAGCTTGTTTTTGTTTGATTCCATACCGTATGCATTTTATTCTTTTTCAGGGCCGATGCTTTCGTTATCCTTTACGTACATAATACTCTCCCTCATTTCTGAATGTCATGTCACTCAGATGATTTCTCGTGGAGTTATGGCAAAAACCCACCTGCTGCTTAAGTTTTGCACATCAGTGTAGTTCACTACTTGTAATTTTGGACAATGTTTTCGAAGTATAGCATTATAAGATCACAACTATTTCAAAGTTTTATGATACTCTATATGGTATATGGTAAATTACTGAATATGTAATATAATTATCAGTAAATAAAATTTCCCCTATAAACCAAAAATTTTTTGTTTATGTAACATTTATTGAGTCTATTGCCGAATATTCAACGTAATAATATTATGTATATTTATTCTGTCATATAAGGAGAAGAAATATTTATAAGTTCAGTTTGTATTATTTTATAAAATTTTGACAATTCACACACACACACACACACACACACACACACACACACACACGTACATATATATTATACACTCAAGAGCCAAAACGTTATGACCACCTGTCAATTGAGTTCGCCCACCTTTGGCGCGCAACACAGCTTCAGACACGCCTTGGCATAGATGCCACAAGTTTGGTTCTATGGGCGGAGACAGATTGTACCAGATGTTTAAGAACGGTCACAAATCCGAGATATTGCGAATTGGTGGTCTTTGAATTATTTGTCGTCCCAGGACATCCCAAATGTGTTCTATCATTGATATCCGGTGAGTTAGGCGGCAGGACATTAACTGAATTCAGCATCCTGTTCCTGGAACCAATCCAACACAATTTTAGCCTTAGGACAAGGGGCGTTGTCCTGTTGGAACATTCCATTTCAGCTGGAAAACAGAGGCCATGTAAGGGTGCAACTTGTCCGCAATGATGTTCAGATACCCTGGCATTCATGGTCTGCTCTTACCACAACCACGGGTCCCATAGAAGCCCAAGAGAAAGTTCCCCAAAGCATAATACCGCCACCACCAGCCTGTGTATGACTTACTACATTGAGGGAGCAACTGTTCGCCTGGAAGACGGCGCGTATCCTGACACGGCCATCGGCGTGATGAATGACAAACCGTGATTCATCTGACCAGGCAACTCTCTCCCACACTGAATGGACCAGTCACGATGTTCCCCGTTTGGTCAGAAAATGCACACGAGTGGGACGTTTGCTGCGTAGCTCCATATCCACCAGTGTCCGCTGAACAGTGTGTTACTATTCTACTTGGCCTTGAATTGTATTGGCAGCTGAGACTAGCTGGTTCGGTTTAAATGCGAGACAGTCTCCGACGACCTTTTTTGATAGCGTGTGGACGTCCAAAATTACTGCTGGTTTCACCGTCATTCATCCACTTTGCATAAGTACTAACAACTGCAGATCGCGAACAACCCACGAGTCGTGCAGTTTCGGAAATACTTGTTCCGAGCCTTCGAGCCATTCAATCTGCCTAAATCAAAGTCGCTTAGATCCGCAGCCTTTCCCTCACACACAGAAGTAAGTGAAAGAATGATTCTGCAGACTCTCCAGCAACAGTTAAATACCACTTCCACCTGATCACGTGCCTTCCATGCCATCCAGGCGAGTTCAAATACAAATATGTTGGTCCAAATGTTTTGTCTCTTGAGTGTATATCTTTCCATCAAATCTCTAATTAGTGCTCATCAGCAAGAACATTTGCATTTGCGTTTAGGAATATTAGAAATCTAAAAGACAATCCAGTGTGATAGAAAATTATTTGTCATAATTTCCATCAAATGTACTGTCTAATTCTCGACATGATTAGTATAGTTAGGTAGCATACGCATCAGCAGGAATTGAACCTTTTATGTTATATCACACTTCTCAACAAATCATCGGATGCATGAATCCCAAAAGATATAAGAAATATATTTAATATATTATGTTTAGAATATGAATTCATATAAAATACTAAATATGTCACAGAATTGTTTTATGTTTTGAAACTTCATTTTGTATAAGTGGCTGGATTATTCAATAATAGTTATTAGTACCTTTCAAACTAGTTTCAGGTCATGATGATGAAAAGAAGGCAGCTGAGATCGCAAACATCAGTTTAAATAAATAAATTTTTGTGAGGATATAAATAGAAAAATTGTGCAGCTGCTAAGGAGCCTGTAGTTACATTAGTCACAAGGAATTCAATGAAAATAAAAAAAATACTATTTTTCTATTTAAATTTAGATAAACAAATTTACAATAATAATACTAACATCTTATATGCAAGTTCAAGTGAGTAAAAATACAAATAATTTCAAATGGTTTAGATTAATTTATTTAATATTTAAGTAATATATCTGTGCTCATAGTTTTATAAGCCAAAAACTTCAAACTTATATTCAATGTTTTCAGTTTCGACATTTAAGACCGAAAACTCAGATAACGCTCACTTTTTCACTTAAAAACATTTATGAACTTTTCAAAAAAATTAAAGTGGACAAAAAAAATACGGTATTTTTATTTTTTGGGTAAATTATTATTCAGCGAAACGGAAAGTAAAAAAAAAATGTTTGCGAATGACATTTTATTATGCGTGAACATATTTTACTCATTCCATTTGAACTAAATATGTGTTAAGTACCATTTAAATATGTAATTTGATTCAATTAACTTTCATATTTATAACTCATCCTCAAATAATGCTTCAGAAAATTTAATGACTTTGTCATTCAGGAAGCCGGGTGCGCAGAATCTACCTTGGTGCACCTGGTAACACTAGTGACTAAAAGATCTTTTATTTATTGTTTATTTAACTTTTTAGTTTTAATGTTTTGTTGTATTTTTGTTGTTGCAGTATGTTGTATTAAAAAATTTTTGCTGTAACTGTTCATAATTTGCCATTGGAAATAAAAAAAAAACATTCAGGAAGCCAGACAGCTCAAAGTGAAATACAGAGCACTCAATCACCAAGGAGATTTCATCGAAGCAAACAATTAACCTCAGCAACTCATACTTCATGTAAATTTCAAAACGCACATAATTCAAAAACACTTGCCAAATTAGTGTTTATCTTAAAAATCAATATGTTTGAAGTGAATTTGTGTCATGGTATGGGAAGAAATGAATTTGTTTTAAATAACATTATCTTCTTATTATTATTTTCCCGTGGTTTCTATGGAGCCGCATAGATCATAACAGAACACCAAAAAAATTTCTAATTTGACTTTTTAGACAGTGACATTCTTTTCTTCAAAATTTCAAAAAAAAAAAATTGTCAACGAGTGAAATGGGCATACTATTTTTATTTATATTAACATATATACAACGTTTTATACCGATGAAAGACATAAATGCAAAGTAAACTAGCACACCATTTTTTCAAAGATGACATGAATAAATAAGACTATCTTCTTTTTTTGATATTTTCTTTACTTTTTCTTCTGTTTCTTTGGTAATTATATGTGTCGAGTTGTCCGAATCAATACCCCATGGCTGTAGTTCTGATGTACCAAACAGTAGGTAGATGACTGTGGTTAGTACAGTCACCCCAATAGTGATGTAGTAAATGTAACTCCATTGCGCTATCGTACGCTGTTAAAATAATACATTTTATCATATTAATGTTATTTCAGATGGATGGATTTTATATGTATACAAAGTGTATAAACAATTAATATTTAATATATACATATTTAATAAAGCAATTCAAAAATTGTTAACATTTTACTTAAAATTTAATAAAAACCCTTTATTATTTATCTTACTTATAACATTATTAGTAAAAAAAAAAATCAATTAATCTCAAGATCATGCATATTTTATTATAATTTTTTTTTCAAACATAATCATAGAAAAATTTTTACATGTTAAAGAATTATCGTGTTAAAAAGGAAAATAGATGAAATTTAATAAAATATCAAAAAGTTTAAACTTATTATAATTATATCAAACAACCTTAAGAAATCTTTGTACATTCTAAAAGTATAGACAGAACAATTCACCATGAAAGAATTTGCCTAATTTTAGTGAAATTTCTAATGCAAATACCATTCGATACAACATGCAAATGATTACATTTTGGCCGGAAAATGAATAAATGAATACATTGAGCACTGAAGCATAACAGCTAAATATACACAAATTTTATGGAAAAGAGGCAGAAAATTCACTTGAATTTCCTTTCGTTTGCTCATTTTGAATGAATAACCTCTCGGATACAATTTAAGGCACATTATTAGAATACAGCATCCTTTTTCAATTGGTGTTCAATTCGCTTTCGTGCAATATAGTTATCAATAAAAGGATCGCTTATTATGTGAGTGGGGGCGATGTTGCCATTCAACGATGTTAATAGAAATATCTAAATCATGGCAGTTCCTGGTCAGGTTAAGACAATAAGCGAAACAGGAAGGGAGGACAGATTAGTCATCAGAACTACTCTAACAGTACATGATTCGTTGTTAACAATGATCATACGAGATAAGTAATTAAACGTAAAGTCAGCATCAGTGACCATAAAAACCACTGATATATCGCGTTTAATATTAATACACATATGTGTACACCGATGAGTATGTTTATAATGATGTATTGTTTGTTGGACCTTGAATCTCACTGATTGGAACCTAATTGGACTACAAGTCTTGCTTTGAATTAAGCCAAATTACTAAGGAAGAATGGTACCTGGAATAAACTAGTACAGTAATGGGATGCCACTCACTATACAGTTCAACAACAAGGACCTAGAGCAGTCTAACCAAGGAAATTAAGGACCCAGAGCACCATTTCATTTGACAGTTCTTTGGCTATCAGCCGTCACCCCTTATAGAACAGTGGTACACCGAAGATATTCCATGATTGACCAATCAATTTAATCATGATTGACCAATCTTTTAATGGTACTCTGGTTATTTCAACAGGATAATGCTCACTGGCTCACAACAAGAATTTTTTATCGTCTTCATTCTTTTCAAACACTTCCTTTACGAAGTAGACCCTCATGTTACTTCCAAACAAGTTACATTTAGTACCTAAAGAACAACAAATTTCGAATATCCCAACATTTCGCCGATCGAATTCGACACTAGAAGTGAAAATGAGACAATCATCAATGTTGGGATGACAAATCCGATAAAAACCTGCTTTAAGGGAATGACATAATGTTTCATTCATTGTTACATATAAAATGTATGGTTTATATCCTGAATAAGACATAATTTCATCTGCAATTTGAAGTCATTTTTTCTATGTATATTACATTTGATGATTTTTTTTTTCCTACTCAGTTCATTTAATTTAAGTACATCGTTTTTGCTGTTATAGATTACCATAATCATAGTTACCTGTATAGTAGTATTTATAATTTTAATACTTATATTTATATTTTTTTTCAGGTTACATCAACAAGATCTAGGATGATAGGATCAAATAACGAAAGTCATTATTGGACGATCTATCTGCCCAAGGAAGTGTATCAAATCAATCAAACAAATAAGTAAATATCATTACTCGGTTCAAGGCTAAATGTCATAAAAATATTATCAATCATATAAAAAAAAATTACAGTTTGTCATTTATTTCATCATTTTATTCAAAGTTTTTATTTCTTCGATTCCATTCACAATTAAAATTTAATACTTACTTCGTGTTTAGTAAACTCTCCAATCATGGCTGGTAATAGGAAATAGGGAACGCTGCTTAGGAAACACAAAATTCCAGATAAAGTTCCTGAAATTCATTAAAAGAATGAAAAAAAAAAATTAATTTTAAATAATGCAACATATTTTTACAAAAAATTCTAATTTTCTCAAAATCCAGCATTACTATGTTACCTTTATCCTAGTAATATAGCTAATATTCATATTTTTTAAATTATTTTCACCTTTCAAATACATCTTAAGTAATTATAAATACTACTAAATTATTATATAAAAAGCAAATTTCATATAAAAGTTTTTTTTTTCATATTTTATTATAAAAATTTAAGATGCAATATAAATTTTTTTTTTAGATTTATTTAAAAATAAAAAACAGAAAATTAAATTGTATATTCTTTTCAAATTTTACAATTTTTTTGTAGAAAATTTAAATTAAATCAAGTTTTACAAAAGCAATTATAATCAAAGCAATTACAGTTGATATGTTATAAAATTACCATTATTATAACAAATAAATCAAAATAACATATAAATCAAAAGTAATTATTATTTTAATGCAATTCATATAATACAGTATTTTTTTTATTGTCAGATGAATTATTTTTGTAAACTATTAAAATTATGAGTTAAATTGATAAAATTCAATATAAAAAAAACTTTAAATTTATAAAAAGCTTTAAGCTTTAATTTTTAAAGAAACTTTTTTAATGAAAAGACGAATAAGAGTTAATTTAAATTAACACAGAAACACAGATATTAGTACAGAAAGAACTTATTCTAATGAATTTTCATAAGTAATTCACAACTTATGACTGCACTTCAATATCACTTTTTAATTTATGTAACATATCAATTTCATATCATATAATCATGATTTTAAAATAAAACCAAATTCAAAATTCAATTTTGGTCAATATAGAGCAATTTTAAATTTAAAAAAAAACTATTTTTAAATCATACCAGCAAGATTTGGAGCCATATCTATTGGAACCAAAGAAACACCAAATATGTAGAAATCACTTAGAACACCAGCAATTATGAAGAAAATAACATTCATTGTAATGTCGCAACCCGCAAATAATATTCCGCCAAAGCCTATGCATGCAGCTATAGAATCTGAAAAGAAATTATGTAATTTATTTAGAATTATCTAAATTATGCGATACAATTTCGTTAATAATAAAGTAATTTCTCATTATTCATATTTTTTTTTCAATTCCTTCTATTAGCTCACACTCTCCCGATATATATCTTGTTCAAATTTTCAATCGTTCATAAAATACTTTTTATTCATCCATTCAAGTTCAAATACATTTTTTTTTGAACTTGTAGTGGATGACACTTGATGTTAATACAGTTTTTCAAATATTAATTCAGTAATTAAATTTAATTAATTAATTTTAGTCTGTTTTAGATTTAAGTAGCATATATCTACCAATAGATGGCCCCAGGTAAACTTAAAAAAATGAATGAAAATTATTTATAAAGGACTTTCTGCAATATAGTAAAAAAAAAGTAGGAATTGACTTTAAAAATTTTTTTTTATATTACTTGTTTCATTTTTAGTTCTAACTATGAAATATGAGGTTTGTATAAACAGTGTACTTTCTTTTAAATTCTTACTATTTAGCCAAGAGAAATGCTAGTTTTTATTTACAAAAACTGTTTTAAACATAAAAACGTATGTGTTATATATTTAGTGTTAATTTTTAAGAAAATTGACTTGAGCGATTACAAAAATAAATAAATAAATTAAAATAATATAAAAAATAAAAAGTTGTTAAATATTATTGAATGTAATGAGAGCTTATAGGAAAAGAAAACTTAACATAGCTGTCATCAATTTATTTTCAAAATTATTCTAATTTTGTAATATATAATTTTAACAAAATAATGGTAGTGAAATAATAAATTTAATAAATAAATACATATATAGCACTTTCATAACTATAATCCACAGATGACATTTTAAAATACTTGAGAAAATCTTGGTTTCACTTATATGACGCTGAGTGCGATTCAGTATAAGCAGGGTTTTTTTAAATGTTAATTGAAAATTCCTCACAGATGTCGGTTAAAATACATTTTTACGAAGAAATTAAAATTTTTTTAGAAAATTTATGAAACATTAAATATTTAATATGCTTTTATAACAGGAGACAGTATGTGATCATGACCTGCTGTGTATGTCACAAGGTGAATACAGATAACGATATTTATATTTTACAGCTGAAAATTGCGATTATATATTTTATGCATGAATTTAACAGTTATTTATTTTAAGTTAAACGCTCAGTATAGTTGAATTGTGGCAAACCTTTTCTATCTGTTTAAATCGTGTGAAAATAAAATAATATTTTTCATGAAATAAAATGTTTCACTTAAAAGGTAATGCATCTAATTATATCAATTTACCATTTTGTTATGCATACCAGTAGCAATTGGGATGTCTCTTTACTTTTTAAATAGTTAAATAATAGTTTAGCTTCAATAGTTTAGTTTCTTTTTATTGGTATTTTTAAATTCTAAACAGATTTTAATCCCGATTTTCAATTATCCTTACAATCATAAGATCAATTGAAAATATTTTGAATATAATGACTATAATGTATATAATTTGCATATAATGGTTAGTGTGGTGGCTTGCTAATCTCTTCAAGGATTAATCTTTCAACATGAGAAAATTAATAATATAATTTTGTCGTTGGTTATGTTGTTAATAATAATTTATATCGAAGTAATTCGGCGAATCAAAAAAATTATTATAAAAACAACAGTGTCCATATAACAAATAATACAACATGGAACATATGATTAAAGCAATGGTAAATGACGAATGGAAAGATTTCAACCTATAAAGTGAAAAAATGTTTAGCATTTTACCCTGTCTCCAAAAAAAGTAATATACATTTTTTTTAAAAGTCAATTCCTACTCTTTTATTAATTAAATTTAATTAATGAATTAATATTTGAAAAAAGATATATAAATATATATAGGGAAAGGGTGAACTAATAGTTGGAATTAAAAAAAAAAAAAGGTTTTCATTTTAAGTTGAAATTTTCCTCTTACATCTGGCGCCATCTATTGGTAGATACATGCAACTTAAATCTAAAATAACAGTTAATTAAATTTAATTATTGAATTAATATTTGAAATAACTGTATTAACATCAAGTGCCATCCACTACAAGTTTAAAAAAAAAAAAATATTTGAACTTGAGTGGTTGAATAAAAAGTATTTTATTAATGATTGAAAATTTGAACAATATATATATAGGGAAAGTGTGAACTATTTGTAGGAATTGAAAAAAGGCCCAGTGTTATTGACGACTCAGCCTGAGAGTCATGCCCAGTGCTGAAGAAACGAAAGGATATTTACTCATCACTGAGTAATTCTACCACTGTGGTCGGAGTCTCATAAGCTAAGTTAATCAATTCCTGCAAATCTGAATTGCAATCTTTGGCATTTAAATTTTTAATTAATTGCTGCGATGTGCAACCTTAGTTAAAATACTGGCACACTCTTAACTTTTCTTTTGTTAATAGTTTATTCTACAGTAGAAATTCTTCAAGTCGGACCTCGATAAGTTGTAAACCTCCAATACTCGAAAAGATTTTTTGTTCCCTTCCCTTCAGGACTTAAACCTCCATTACTCGAAATTTCAACCCTCTATATGTCGAAATAATTAGTCAATTCCCAAGAGCCATTTTGGTAAATATTTTCCCTCCGTAACTCGAAAAATAAATTGGACCTCTGTATCTCGAACATTAGCAATGTTGGATTTTACAACCTTTACAACTCGATCATTTGAAACTAATTACCTCTAGAGTTCGAAGAAAAATAAGTTATCGACTTTTAAGGATTTGCAGACAATGCACGTCATTGTTTCTTAGAATACAATGTATGAGTATATAGTAAATAGAATAACCAATTCTATGAAATAGCAACCCGGAAGAAAAAGAATTTTCTGCTCTTTATAGCTTAGATAATGCTATAGGTAGAGAACTATCGAATTGTCTACAGCAAAAAAATTAAAAAATATCTGACTTTTTTTAATACATAACATTTTTAATTTTAAGGTTGTTTCGCAATAATTTTGTTTTTTATTGTAGTACATAATATAACTTTTTATGTTGCAAATAAACATGTTTATTACCTCTGTAGCTTGAATTTTTATTTTACCTCTTTAACTCAAAATAAGTTAGAAAGAATCTAAACCTCTACAAGTCGAATATTTCCTCACAAAATCCGCTAAGTCGAAATCCTCCATAAGTCGAAAACTCTATAACTCGAATTATTTGGCGTCTCCTTGAAGTTCGACTTACAGAGGTTCTACTGTATAATATGTTTTTGTTTACTTAATTTCTTGCTTTTTGTTTTGATTGCCTTTAATTTTTAATTCAATAGTTTTTCTTAATAGTTCTGGTTATAACTTTAATTTTAAATACTTATTTACAATATTCATTTTTATTATTGTTGAAAATATAAAATAAAGAATAAAAAACTATCCTTTTTCCGACAATTATTTTTTTTGCAATAACTGTAATCACCCTCATGGCGCCATCTGTTGATGCCACTATAAACTACATTTAAATTTCTACTTTGAGCTGGTGTATTTTGTTATAGATTTGGATTCTGTGTAACTGCTTTGCAATTTTGTATCTTGTTTTGTATTTATATTATTTTTATGTATTTTTATTTTATTTCATTCATTTATTTAAAATTTTAAATTTTAACTATAATTAAAAAAATTTTTATTCGGCATCTTGGAACGGAAACCTAATTGTACCAAAATCTTTTGCTTTTTCGAGCTCCTGCTTTAATTGTTCTCAAGCAGAAGATGTTTTTTGAATTTCTACTGTTAGTTCACACTCTTCCTATATATATCTTGTTAAAATTTTCAATCGTTAATGAAATACTTTTTATTCATCTACTCAAATTCAAATATATTTTTTTTTGAACTTGTAGTGCATGACACTTGACGCTAATACAGTTTTTACAAATATTAATTCATTCGTTAAATTTAATTAATTAATATTTGGTTTTTTTAGATTTAATTTGCATATTTCTACCAATAGATGGCGCCAGATAAACTTAAAAAAAATGAATGAAAAATATTTATAAAGGACTTTCTGCAATATAGTGAAAAAAAAGTAGGAATTGACTTCACAAATTTTTTTTGTATTATTTTTTTTTTATTGTTGTCATTGTGAAGGGATTTTTGATGTGAATATTTTTCCCAATGTATATATTTTTTTAATTGAATTTTTTTTTAATTATTAAAAGAGTCAAAAGTAAAATTTGTGACAGAGATCGAAATTGCAAAATTAGCTTACTTGCTAATGTTGTTCCTTTCCTAATGTAGACTATTGGTATTTTTCTCCTCCTTCTAACAAAATCAATGGCTATTCCAACAATGCAAGCAAATAAAGCGCGGAGTAAGTTAGGTAAGCAGGACAGCAAACCATTCTGCAATCAAAAGAAGAAAAAAAAAAAAACAAAAAAGAAACACTCAAATTATTTTAATATATGTATATGAATTAAAAAAATACTACACAAATTCATTCAAAGAGTGCATTGAATTACATTATCTTACAATTTTGCTCAATCAATTATTTCATTGAATATATTTGGATAACTTACAACATAATTTTCAGAATTCCCCACCTGAAGTATGAAAATTTATAGGTTATGAATATTTAAATGTAATATCAAAGAATATATTAATAAAATATTTAATGAATATGATGCAAATAAATCCTATTCAGAATCAAGCTTTTTACAAACTAGCATTTTGTAGATGCATTTTTAGGCATGTACTTGGAAGTTTAATGGTTATTTGTGTTCAAATTCCTCCCTCCCGAAGAAAATATTTCATCATTTGTATACAGTTTAATACGGGTTTTAAATTCCAATTATTATTTTCATAAAAATTTTAGTATTTTAGATCATTATATCATTATTTGTACATGTTTGATTCAAAAACTTGTTGAGATCTTATTGATGAATGAATAGTACAAAATATGCTTTTTTATCATGTGTGAACATGATGTTGTCCTGGTTAGGGGTTCGTGGCTCAATCCAAAAAGTGCAGCAAGCAAATAAAGTGATATTCCAAATTTGCAAATTTTGGCTGGAAACATGGTAATTTAGGCCCCTTAACTCTTGATATGATTCACAAATAACGTTAATCCTCCGGAATTTTCTGGAGAATTTGACTTTTTGCTTGAAGTGTTTTGTTGTATGGCTTTGAAGCATTTTTCATGTTTTGGTTTGGGATTTTAAGCATTTGTATATCCAATGGCTATAAGTACTCGTAGTTCGCTGATCAATTCCTTCTTCTTATAGTTTCATATTTATCACTTTTGGCATTTTCCCATGCCTATTGAACTGTATAGTTCTTCTTATTGTATTCGGAATACTTCAATCTTCATTTATGTTATGTTCATTATATTCATTCATTATATCCATATAATGTTATATGGATATAATGAAACATTGATTTTTATTACATCGCAGGAGTATCCTGATAGTAGTAGTATCATTTAGTACAACTTCGACTCGGGGTGCAATGCTGGTCATATGGAATAGGCAATTTATTCGCCGTTGCACTTCTGGTCAATATCTCCTGCAGTAGAAAAACAGTTCATACAATATTAATATCTACTTAAACTAGTTAATATTCAAAGCAATTTACCTGTACGCTGGTTAGGTTCAAAATGGTGCCCATATATAATGCTATTGATGTCACAAAGAAGGATAAAATCCAACATTGTCCAAAAGTTCCGACAGCTAAGGCCCAAAAAGGAATTGAAGTTGCAATAGCTCTCCAAGGTATCGATTTTATCTAATTAAATATTGATATATTGATTATTAATGATTTAGATGATCGATTATTGATAGTTTATTGTAATTAAAAAAAATAATTAATTAAAATATAAGGGATTTTATACAAAAAATATAAACAAAAATATTTGAATATAAAAATTAATGTGCTTAATTTAGTAACATTAAATGGAATGATAGTTTTATTCAAAGTGTTTCATATGATTACGGCAAAACCTTTGTTATGATATATATATATCTATATATTTGGGTATTAGAAAATGTGTTACAAAATCTGTAAAATTTGAGAATGTTTGGCCGGATTTTTCTCAATTGTATGAGCGATTCTAGACTTCTAGTGACTAGAAGAACTCATAGAGAGATTTCTAAGAGTTCTTCTAGCCGTGGCTTTAATAAATTCTTAAATTAAATAACCTTCTAATCTTTTACATCTGATTTAACTAGACTCCTTTTAAATTTTTAAATCATTACAGCATTTTCATTGCATATGATGAAAATGATACTCGTTTCAAAAATTAACTGTTTTATTTCTAATTAGGCAATATATTAGGTTTCCTATTGGAATTAATATAAATAAATATCTATATTCACAGTAAAATAGGAATCTACCAAATAATTTTGCATTTTTCTATTGATTTTATATTTAAAATAAATTACAAATTCATTCAGTTAATTACCTTCAAAAAATAACTGCAAAAAATTTAGATGTGTATCTACGATTAAGTTTAAAATAAAATGCAATTTTAACATTAAAAAAAAAAAATAAATGATTGCGTTAATTAATCCAATAAGGGTCAATTACTAATTTTACATAAAATGGTATTTTTAAATTGCGTATGTAATTAAATATTTGTCTTGCTCTTTCATTGGCAATTTTTTTTTTTTTCAAATTCGATTAGAATAACAGAATGGTTACTAACTTGTTTGGTTTGCTGGCTTGTATTTTTTGTAATAAAATCTAACTCTTTTAAACTAATTGAAGGATGTTTATCTGGTGTGTCATACACAACAAGATAGCACAGAGCACACCAAGCCAAGCCACTTAATGCTAAAAAGAAAAATAATTAGTACTTTATAGTACTTTTTAAAATTTATTTTATTTAATTACAAAGTATTGGGTTGGTGTATAATTATCAGGCGTTTCTTTGACGTGCTATATTTTAATAAAAATTTACAATATTTAATAAATTGCTTGCCGATAACCATACTCATTTTTATTGCGTTCCACCAATAACAAATACCGTTTAAGATGATTTCCCAATGGATGATTCCGCTTCTGTCCCACCAAACACGCCATAATGCCTTCTTACTCTGCATGTCCTTCGTTTTTCCTTTTGATGAAACTCCTGGCGAAACGCATACCTTCTTTCTTTTGAGGTTTTTGAAGAGAAGCCATGATTCATCCCCAGTGACAAGATCCTTCAGAAACGGAATCTGCTCTTTTCGTTGAAGCAAATCTGTGAAAATTTGGACACGTTCGTCTTTATTGTTGTAGCTGAATTCGTGTGAGGCCCATCCAAGCAATTTCCATACCTTTCCAAGCTTTTTGAGACGACGAACGATAGTTGAATGGTCCACATTGAAGTTGTCGTCCAGCATTCGAGTTGTCAAGCTTTCGTCCCTTCCACGGCTGCCAAAATTGCCTCGTCGTCGAAATCCGATGGTCGACCTCTTCCTGGCTTATCTTCCAAGCTAATTTGAAACAGGCAAACAATTCTCTGTATCGACTTTCGCTGATTTTGCCCTCACCGAAAAGTTCATTGAGATCTCGAAATGGCTGAGCTGCTTTCCATTCTTTATTAAAGTGGTACAGCATTATATGACAAATTTGAGTATGATTAACGACACGCAATATTATAACCTAAAAGTAGAATGATATTTTCATTCCTAAATTTATAAAATATTGTAAATTTTTATTAAAATATAGCACGTTAAAGAAACGCCTGATAATTATGTGCCAATCCAATATATAACACAACCGTTATATTAACACAACGTAATCAACAATCAAATCTGAAAAAAATTATTATTTGATATCATTTTGATCTATAATGTAAAATATTATTAAGAAACAGTTTTAGTAAAATTTTGATTGCAGCTTGTTAATTAATAAAAAATGTGATTAATTTTAATGTTTGATTAAATAAAATAATAAATATTTAACTGATTTTATTCAATTTTGATAATATTAAGTTTGTAAAAGTATGTAAAACTTAATTTAAATACATAATATTTAATTATCAATTACAAAAAAAGTAATTATATGTACCTTATATTTATTATATAATAAAAGAAATCATTTTCAGAAATGGGCGAATTTAAAAAATAATTAGTAATATGATTTTAATTAAAAATGGATAATCGCTTAATATAGTCATTTATAGAAGCGGTAAAGTAAAAGGGATTCTACAAAGACTTCCGCTGTCTTTGGGTAAAAATTAAGTTATTTAAATTTTTATTTTAATTAGTAGTTTTTGAACAGAATAATAAATAAAAATTAGCATTGATAAAACTATGAGAACATATTGCGTTAATGCATAATTATCAGGCGTTTCTTTGACGTGCTATATTTTAATAAAATTTACACTATTTTATAAATTTATGAATGAAAATATCCTTCTACTTTTAGGTTATAAAAATGCGTGCCGATAATCATTCGCCATATTATGCTGTACCACTTTATGAAAGGATGTTAAGCAGCGTAGTCATTTCACGATCATAACGAACTTTTCAGGGAGGGCATAGTCAGTTTTCGATGCATGGAATGGTTTGCCTGTTTCAAATCTGGTGACACTAGCTTGGAAGAGAAGCCAGGAAGAGGTCGACCATCAGATTTCGACTAACAGGCACATTTGGCAGCCGTGGAAGGGAACGAAAGCTTGACAACTCGAATGCTGGCCGACTACTTCAATGTGGGCTATTCAACTATTGTCCGTCATCTCAAAATCTTGGAAAGGTATGAAAATTGTCTTGATGGGTCCCCCCGAATTCAGCGACAGCAATAAAGCCCAACGTGTCCGAATTTTCACCGATTTGCTGCAACGAAATGAGCGGGGTCCGATTCCGAAAGATCTTGTCACTGGGGATGAATCATGTCTTCTCTTCAAAAAACCTCAAAAAAAAAAAAAAAAAAAAAGAAAGGTCTGTGTTTCACCAGGAGTTTCACCAAAAGGAATAACGAAGGACATGCACTGTAAGAAGGCAATGTTGTGTGTTTGTTGGAATAGAAGGGAATCATCCATTTGGAAATCATTTTAAACTGGATTTGTTATTGGCGGAACCCAACCCAAAAGTGAGTATGAGTTTGATTATCGACACGTATTTTATATCCTTATGAAAGATATTTTCATTCATAAATTTATGAAAATATTCTAAAGTTTTATTAAAATATAGCACGCCAAAGAAACGTCTGATAATTATGCATCAACCCAATACATAGTTAATCATTGCCACTAAAAAAAGTTTTATCATTAAAATTATGTAAAATACAATAGGTTTAAAAATTTTTCCTTTAAGCTTGACAAAAATATGTATTAACAATAGTTAAGTAATAATCATTTTAAGCATATAATATTAAGATTTTTTTTTACTGTACCACCCATGTAGAACACAGATGGCCAACCACCCAGAAAATCCGATGCACACAAAGCTCCAGCTGTAATATAAGAAACGAATGTGCCCGTGCCGTATCCCGCAAGAACAAAAGAAGAGATGAATATTTGCTCCGATTCAGGTATCCAACGTGAAATCATGAAGACCAGGGCTGGAAAAACTGGTGACTGAAATAAAAATATTAATAAAAATGATGAAAACTTTGCAAGCTGTCGATAAAGAAATAAAAGAAATTCATGAGATTATTTTTTTTTTCGTGTTATTCTGATGTTTAAAATCAAAGACTTTTTGTAAAAATTTTAAAGTTGATAGGCTTAATTAGGCTCTAATTATACCAATAATGATTTGTTCAATTAAAGCATTAAAATTAAAATATTTTTTTAAGGTTATTTCAATTGCACCAACCATGACTTTGTCAGTTAATGTGTCAAAGAGAACTGTGTCGTGTCTCTTAAGGGTTTACAGCCAGTTTTAGAATTACTAGTCAGTTATTTTGCCTTACCCTTTTTTTTTTATCCTTGCCGATTTTAGAATTACTTGAAATAATAGACTCTTACAAAATCACTGAGTTGAGATGCCCCTTTTTTAAATGCTGCTGTTGAAATTATATTCCAGTACCTTTGAAAGAGTTCCTTAAAGGTGGCATCTGGGATATTCGTAGGTTCTCATTTCACACTTGGAACTCAACAAAAATTCCGATTAATAGATTTATCATACTTATAAATGAAATATATTTGTAAGCTTTCAATTTTGTTGTCTTATTCAGTTTTCAACAAAACATCCTTGCCTCAGAATCCCAATGCGCACCATCGGAGCTTTTCCGCCCAAAATAACAGATCATAATACAATTTGGCAGTAAAGGTCAATCTATATGTTGTTTTATCAATCGGTCGAAGAGGTAAAATGAAATTTCCCATCCATGTAAATAGAATCTGTTATTGTAATGGACTTCGGCAACATGCTGTGCTGTGGTTAAGCGGTTAAAAAGTGATTTGCCTCATGTATAGCAAAAAAGTAAGCTAGTTGCTGGACTGTATTCTTACTTCAGTATAATAGTATAGAAAATTTCCTACTCACAAAGAATGCTGCGTAATAATGAATTATTTAATAATTCATCGTATTAATTGATCATATCGTTTATCAATTAATTTACAGAACAATTAATGAAAATAGAGTTATTTTGTGATCTTGAATGCTAATAAAATAAAAATACAAACAAAATGAGAGGTTTGTAAGTATGAATATATTACAAAAAAATTACTTTAATACGAAAAGTAAAGCATTAATAGTACGAAAAAGGCTTGGGATTGTTTGAAAATTATATTTGGCTCGTTTTTAAACTTGAAAAGGCAACCATCCTTAAAATCTCCGTATTAATTTCGTTAACCTCAATTCAGAAAATAAGAAGTATTGAAACATTAAGGGCTTCTAATGTTCAACAAAAATATTTAAACAACAATATTAAGAATCATTAATTATTTACATAGATTTCATTTGCCTATTAATATTTTCGCTTGTTCAAAAATTGGAAACTGCTGTCGAAATATAAACATCATTATCTCTATTGGCATCGTCTTAAATTTTGTTTGCTTAATAATGAAATAGAAAGAGCTTTGCTTAAAGAATGAGCTTTGCTTAAGAATAAGATAGAAAAATTAATAATCTGGTATGGGTAATTATTCTTAAGCTGAATTTATTTTCAAATACCAATTATATTTTTATAGATAGTTAGCTTCTTTTTTAGATAAATGAAAAGAAAAATTTTATTTATTCATTTGCATCATAAGGGCATATATGAGGGGAATTTCCTAGCAGTTATATATCGAAGAGCATATATTCGATGATTGCAAAAGGAATAAAGTGCATTTTCTGAAAAAAAAAAATAACCCTAAGACACTGATGAGAATTGTAAGATTATGATTCTAATAGCAATAAAGAAATAAATAGTCCTACAAAAGTACAAAATCAATCAATATTCAAAAATTGACCAACAAAGATTTACATGATTCTTTTGAAGAGTTAAATTATTTTCAAAAATATTTTAAAAGATAAAAGATTTCAAGTCTGGAAACCAAAAATTAGCACATTAAATAATTGCAAATGAATAAAATGAAAATGAAAAAAAGGAAAGATTTTGATTCGAATAGTAATGAAGATATAAGTAGACCTACAAAATCTACCAATAACCAAACATAGATCAGAAAAGACCTATAGATCTACGTGTTTCTTTTCAGACCTACATACTTTTAAACAGTTACGTTATTTTGAAAACTATTGAAAAAATTAGCATTTCACGTCTACAAGCAAAGTTTTGCAGAAGAAATAATTGGATAAAATAAACCAAAAATAAAAGCATCAGAACACGAGAAAATTATAACATGGCGATCATTACCATCAAGATTTACTGGCCAACAATTTCAAATACCGACTAAAACAATTTCCTCACGAAGGACTCGTAAGCATTGTGTAGTTTGTTTACCCCAAAAAAAGACAAATAATTCATTTTATCAGGGAAATAACTGTAGTGTGGCTATAAGTATCGGACATTTCAAATACTATCCTACTGTGCAAAAAACTATAAAATTGCATTTCTCAAATTATTTTTATTGTGTAACTTTGTTAAACTAAATAACAATTATAAATTTTTAGTATTTTTTTAGACCATTTTGACTTTTTTATCATTTTGAAATATTTCTATCTTTAAAAATAACTCTGGTGATAATGGGCATTTTCCACTTTTTTAGAATGGTGGAAGTGGGTTAAATAAAAAGAAATCTTATTTTCTTTGTTAAAAATTAAATAAAATACTGTAAAAATTCTAAAAATTTCCAATAGCTCTTTTTCTTTTGTTTGTACAATAATGATTATGCAATAGTAAAATTATATAAAAAGATAGAAAAATTAATTAACTTTTGAATTGATGGACAAATAAGTTTGGCCGTTTTTGCTTCACAATAAATTACTTATCCTATTTCTGAGTGGAAGAAAATCTTAAAAATAAAAATATTTTAGAACTATTATGAAACAAAATGACCTTTACAGTATTCACTATCATTTGATGAATCATTGAGAATTTCGATCTAGCCAAAATTGCCACAGAGAAAAAAAAAAAATTGTTATAATGCCTCATTTTTATTTATTAGTAAATCTTGCATAATGTTTGACAGACGTATTTTATGTAAACTTTTTTTTTTTCAAAAAGGAATCAAATTTATCATATTTTTTATATAATAGTTAAAATTAAACTGACTAGTTAAAATTAAACTCACGGATCCCACTCCAATGAGAAAACGACAAATTATGACGAAATGAATAGATAAATGAACTATCAGAGGAAGAATGGCTGTAAAAATCGATGCTAGTAAAAGTGTGGATATCATAGTAATCTTGCCACCATAAACTTCAGTAAACCGGCCTCCTGGAATATAACCAACAGCGAGTCCTACGTATTGTGCACCGAGAGCAATACCTTGAGTGTCTGGCGTCCAATCAAGTTCTCCTTTTTCGGTCCCTATAAAATAATTTTACGTAAATATCTAAATTTATTCTAAAATTAAAAATTCTCGTTGTCAGTAGTAGACTTTAAAACTTTGTTATTTGATAACTATAAAAAATAATAGAAGTTTAATCAAATACTAATTTCAACAAAATCAAATATTGTTTAATTAGAGTTCTTCTGCAAATATTAATTAAATTCCCGTAATTCAATTTAAAAATTTAGAACTAAAAAAAATGCGAAAATGTTTTGATCACGATTATTTTTAAATAAAATCTTAATTATGTTTAGTTGTACATAATATAATATATATTTTCAAACTTGATAATATTAATAACATAATAATAACGTAATCAAATATTAATTATTAATTAAAATCAATCCATTAAATTTATTTCTGGAAGTCATAAATTGATTGCTTTTAGTCAATTCAAAAATTAACTTACATCAAACATCAAAATATTTCACGAAAAACCTCAAATACTTAACATCAAAATAATTTTTGTTGAATATAAACATTTTTTACCTTTAACTTCAAAACTACAAATAAATATTTTCAGATTGATAGATAATGGATATTTTTCAGTCTAAGAATATTAAAGATCAAAATGTCAGATGACAACATGTCAGAAACGCTTGAATCGTAGCATTACTTTGGTAAATATTCTAATTTTAAATAACATTAATAAAACGATATCATTAAAAAGACATATTACTTGTGAGATATAAGTTTCATTGAGGCTTCTTTTGAGTAATGGTGAACATTCGTTTGTTTGTTCAGAGTTAATTTCATTACTTGATCCCCGGACCATGTAAACAATAGCTATACTGAGATTTGTCTGCAGAGCAACAGAAAGTGTTGTGGCAGCTAAGCCCACCAGTGAAAATACATACCGTTTTGGAATGAAACCTGCATGACAACAAAATTATAATATATAATGGATTTATTCATAATAGCATTAAATTAACTGGTTTTAAGATAAGACTTATAGAAAAATCCTATTTCTAGTAGATATGATCTGTCATAGATTTAAAATAATCTTACTCATAGTTTATAGATTTATAGCAAATATTTATATAGGTTTATAGCAAATATGTTTATATAAAAATCGAACGTATTCATATCCTTAAGTATTAAATAATAATTTAAAAGCTTTGCTCTTAAGACATTAGTTTATTTATGTTGTGCAATTATGATTAATACTCACCCAACATGTTTCAAGAATTTGTTCGTCTACTATAAATAGCTGTAAGTTCTGAAAATTCTAAAGAGAAAAACATCATATTAATACATTACTAATGATAATCATGCTTAGAATTTCATAAAAAATAGGTACAGTATTTTCCTTAAAATAAATTTCTTAAACTCATTAATGAAATATCAATTAAGAAGTATGAAAGAAATTTAACGATTAACATATTTAATCATAAACTTTGATTAGTATAATAGTTAAAATAATTTTAATTAGGTCAGTATATTTGTGAGTGGTATAATATTATTGATCTACGCATAGATAAACCAAAAGTAGTTTGAATAGAAAGTTAGATTTTTTTTTCACATTTATGCGAAAAAGTTAAAAAAAAATATATAAGAAACGTAAGTGTAATAAATAAATATCTTCTGGTTTGTTTCTAAGATTTAACAGTGCATTTAAAAGCATTGTAACATAATTAGTTTGAATAGAAAGGAGGAGATAAATAATTAGGTTTTTTAATGATAGATACATGAAAATGCAAATATAATATTTATATAATATATTGACATTTAACATCAGTTTCTTTTCTTACCAAGGCTATTTTGGATATCCATTACATCATTTTTCTTATATTCTTCACATCTATCTGATAAATGAGCTAGATATTGTTTCAACTACTTCTAATACTTTACAAAAATACATAATTGTCATTTGTGTGATAAGTGAGCTAGATATTGTCTCAACTACTTCTAATACTTTACAAAAAATACATAATTGTCATTTGTGTGATAAGTGAGCTAGATATTGTCTCAACTACTTCTAATACTTTGCAAAAATATATAATTGTCATTTGTGTGATACACGTAACCTTCCAAATTTTCTTGCAAACTAGTACAATAAAAACTACATTCGTCTAAACCAATTTAAAAAAAAAAAACGTCTGCTTCTGAACTTAATTTATTAAAATTGCCTGGGAATAATAGGAACAGCTGAAACAACAAGTCCTCAATTTTCAATCACAAAATTGAAGAAATATTATATGACAATCTACACTTTTGTTAAAAAGGGAGGCTTTCACACCATAAAAACAATATAAAATGCTGATTGACACCAACTTATGTAAATATAGTCTAAAATTTTTCACAATAACACTTTTTTATTGGAATTCTGTTGTATACACCTTTCTTAAAAACGGAGGCTTTCATACCATAATAACAGTATAAAATGCTGTTTAAAACCAGCCTAACTTATGTATATTGATTTTAAAATTGCTCACAACAACACCTTTTAATGAAATTCCTCTCAAAGATCAAGTGTATTGTACATAAACAGTAATATATATAAAAAAAATTAGTCAATTCCTGCTTTTTTCATTATATTGCAGGAAGTCCTTTAAAAATAATTTTCATAAATTTTTTTAAAGTTTTTCTGGCGCCATCTATTGGTAGATATATGCAACTTAAATCTAAAAAAACTCTAATTAATTAATTAAATTTAATTACTGAATTATTATTTGAAAAACTGTATTAACATCAAGTGTCATCCACAACAAGTTTAACAAAAATTGTATTTGAACTTGAGTGGAGGAATAAAAAGTATTTTAGGAACGATTGAAAATTTGAACAAGATATATATATAGGGAGAGTGTGAGCTAATAGAAGGAATTGAAATAAATATTAAATACATTTAAATAATTTCATAATATACGAGGTTGGGAGAAAAACTTAAATATTTAGTATTCTTGTAGTAAGTTTGTTGGAACATGTATTGATTTAGGAGGAATCCACCATTAATATCTAGAACCTGACACGAATAATTATGAGCAAAAGTGTACAATTCATATCACTTTTACTATCGAACTGATCCCAATAAATACTTTGAAGGACGTGTGATACCAGTTAAAATCATGCCTACATTGCTTCAGCCAAACGCAAGTAATAATCTGCATGAGCTACAAATTCATATCAAGCTTGATATCGTACCCATTGCAGTAAATGTGTTGGATCATGTATGACATGAGTGATATTCTAGCCTTTATATCTATAATGTTACATTTTAAGTGTCTATGAGAATATCATTGAAATCTAAAAAAAATATGATTAATTAATTAAATTTAATTACTGAATTAATGTTTGAAAAACTATATTAACATCAAGTGTCATCCACTACAAGTTTAACAAAATTGTATTTGAACTTGAGTAGATGATTAAAACGTATTTTATTAACAATTGAAAATTTGAACAAGATATATATGGGGAGAGTGTGAGCTAATAGAAGGAACTGAAATAAATATTAAATACATTTAAGTAATTTCATAATGCACGAGGTTGGGAGAGAAACTTAAATATTTAGTATTCTTGTAGTAAGTTTGTTGGAACATGTATTGATTGAGGAGGAATCTATCATTGATATCTACAACCTGGCACAAATAAAAGTGTAAAATTCATGAGCAAAAGTGTAAAATTCATATCACTTTTACCATCGAACTGATCCCAATAAATACTTTGAAGGATGTGTGATACGAGTTAAAATCACGCCTACATTGCTGCAGCCTAACGCAAGTAATAATCTGCATTAACTACTAATTCATATCAAGCCTGATATCATGCCCATTGCAGTAAATGTGTTGGATCATGTATGACATGAGTGATATTCTCGCCTTTATGTTACATGATGTTACCATCTATGAGGATATCATTGAAATATTACATTTCAGACCACTTTTTAATATCACCAGGTTTATTTCAATACGGTTAACGAGAGCGAAGTTCTATGTGTTCGCAATCGTAAAGTGTTTCGGCGAATACATAATTAAAGCATTTTACTATAGGATTTACGAAATAGGCTTAAAATGACCGAGTGATAGGTTATAGATATTATTTACATGAAAATGCAAAATTTATTGCATAAGAAAAGTGTTCTTTGAATATAATGAATCTCACCCACCAAAGAAACACAGATCAAGTAAAGTAATCAGTTTAAGTCTAAAAAAAATGAAATTATATTTAAACCTCTTATATACTAAGAAAAGGAAGGAAAAAAAAAAAATCGTATAACAATTATTAGAATAGAACATATTAACAAAATAAATAATATAATTTTTTATATAATGCTTGTTTTTAATAGATATGTATTCAAATTATATATAACAGATAACATCAACAAGAATCAGTGAATTTTAATTCATAACAAACTAAAGTAAAAAAATAGCACATGAAATATATCTTCTGTAATAACTAAACGCTTAAAATGTTCGTGTCTACAGGCAATTACAATAAAAAACAACGAATTTATTATAATTTAATACTTTCCTTTTCACAAAAATATAAAGTATAAAATGTTTATGAAACAAATACAGCATCCAAATTTAAATGTATTAGTAAACAAAGACATTCAGTACTGAAAGAAATTACCTGTGTTTTAGAAATTTGTCCTTTGGTTTCAAGTATTCACTGAATACTGAAATGAAAAAAATAAATTGAATTAAAGAACTTTGTAAAGACAAAATCAGGTGTGTCCATAAGTTTCTAATCTTAAAGATAATCAATTCTCGGGTAATTCTAATTCCTGGGTATTATAAAGATAGCTTAGCAATTTTTGCAGATTATTATGACCAGTTCTTTCCACAGTTCTTTCTTCTTATAATGAAGACATTCGAGTTATTTCTTATCATACTTTATAAGAATAACTTCATCCTAAAATAAACATGTTCCCGTTTTATTAATATAATAGAGCCACTTTAATGTAGGTGACAGCTTAACTGATAAAAGAAATATTTTTCTTTTGGCTAGCAAATAAGATCCTTGTAGATATTTGGTTCATAAAGCCTATAAACCGACTGACAAGTTTTGGAAAAGGAACATTTTCGAATTTTGCAACATTTTCATGTGGATCGTAATCTCTTTCGCGGAAACGTTTATGAGTAATTTGTGGTGCATTTGTCTACAGTATGAATAGGACATATCTGGAAACGGTTCAATAAACACTTCAAATGTCGATGTTAAACACTATATCAGAAGGAAAGCATAATTATAAAATATATTTAATAAAAATAGGTACCTAATAATAAGTATATATATATATATATATGCATATATAAATTGTTTGTAAAATTAAATACAATGAATTACAAAAATTAAGGGAAAGATAGGAACAATGTAATAACACCAAATTAAGTAAATTGACTTACAAATTTCCCCTTAGGAATAAAAAGTAATAATGTATCAGAATATATGCAGATTAATGGAATGCAAGTTGAAACCTTTAGTGATATTTCAATATATGTTTGATATGAGTATTAGGCATCATTTATTTGACAAATTCCAATAGATAGTCTATGAGAAAATAGGCGTAGTCTGTAGCAAGATTGTAGAGTATGACCCTTTCTAAATACAATCAGCTTTCTAAAAGGTATAGTATAGTAAAATAAATAGATATGATAGTCAAAGATATCTGCTACTGGTAGCAGTTATCTTTCATGGAGGAACAGATCCACTATAATATTCTTTCTGCAGCAGTTTCTGGAAGACTGGTGTTATGAGATTGTGTCAGTGTCTCTTCATTTCCAAAAAAATTAAAAAGGAACTATAATAAGTTATTTAAAGATATCCATATGCAAAAAAATGCGTAAAAACCCACTAAAAATTCGATTTCATTAAAAAACACAACTTCAATTCATTTATGATAACTAACCATGTTGTGCTGTCAAATGTCAATAAGTAACACTAAGAGAATAAATACTCAAATGAATAAACAAAACCCACAAGAACCCTGAAGACGCATATGGCATCCTCCCACCTTTTGGTTTTCAATTGTTAGAAGTCCCTTAAAATATAGCCTTCCGTTTACGTTAATTAATTTATTACAACATGCATATATAGTTTCTTATAGTGAATTAAAATACTCATAAATTTCGACTATCGTATTTTAATTGTTTTTATATAATGCACATTATTTTTTTTTATTTATTAATTGTTTCTCTCAACTGATCAATTAAATAGTTTTCCTTTCTTTATTAAAGGATAAAAGAGACTATGTTATTAAATATGGTTATTATGAACTTAATGCTTCAAGTTTAAAAAGTCGTTCCTTGAGATATTTGCCTCAAATTGACGAAATGGTAGAAAAAAAAAGGTATATTTAAAATTATTATTAACGCACATCAATAAAATATTTCATTAAAATTGCTGGGGTCATTAACTAGTCGATCGAACAATTTACAATGTTTTGATTTTTAACTCATAATTAATAAAATGATTTTGAATTTAGGATTTAGATTTTGTAAATGAAAACAAAACCCTGCACTTAATGAGTTAAAAATCAAAATATTGTCAATTGCTTGATTCACTATTTTATGAGCCCAGCAATTTTTAATGAAATATTTTATTAATGTATGTTAATAATACTTTTAAATATACATGTTTTCCTGTCATTTCGTCATTCTAAGGCAATCTACATGGATGATATTCCATGGTTGTTTGATTCTTATTAAAATCCTAAATACTAAATTCGTACCTTCATCGCATACAATTAAATTAAAAATAGATGCTCCGAAAATTTAATGAGAAATTTAAATCCACATAAATTTTGTAAGGGTACAAGATTAGGAGTAATATACACAGTCCGGTCACATTAATGTGACCACCACCTACTTTCGACGTCAACGTGAAATAACCAATCCCAAAAGGCAGGTGGCAACACATTGTAGTGGAGTGTATATAAAGAATTCCACTTAATACCACTTAAATACCACATTCCACACTCCACTTAAAGCCAGAATATACAAGAGGGCATATCCTGGCTTTTGACAGGTGGTCACATTAATGTGACTTGACTGTGTAATTTGCAAAAATTTTAATGGAAGTTACTATATTAATTGGATTGGAAAAGGGATGTGATGTAATTATTCCTCGCAGACTTCTTAGCCTACACAATTTCCTATTTGAATTCAAATACACTCAGTATGTTGTTGATCTTGTTTTTTATTATGACGATGAACAAGTTTAGGTCCAAGCTATAATCATTAAGAAAATTGATCTTCGAACAGCCTGGGTTTTTTTTTTTTTTTTTTTTTTACTTGAACAATTAATTATACGTATCATTTTTACAGCGACATTAAATATTAAGATATATGCATGGTCTAATGGAAGGAAAATACGTGATTTAGTTCATAGCGAAACATTAAAATAATAAATCAATATTAAAAAAAATTGATAAACTTGTATATTAAAGCAGCGATTCTCAAATCGTTTGGCGCGCCAAATAGGGGGAGGACGTGATATACTAAATGGAGGTTTGGTTTGTCGCTCCACGGTCATCCTGTGCACAATATAGCCTAAACAGACCAGGACCTACAGTTTAAAGTGGATTCCGAACCACTAACAAACACCCATGCCATCACTAGGTACTAAATGGAGGATTCGAGCATATTGAAAAAAAAAATATTATTATAGAAAGATAATTTACTGAAAGGGAAACAAAACAAAATACATTTTGACATAATAAAAAGTAAAATACACAATTAAGACTAATCTGATAAACTTATAAATAGGACTGTATCGGTACTGAACATTGTATTTAATAATTAACTTATCAAAACTAAGGTAAAACAAGTTTAATAAATTTTAGTGACTCGCTTGTACCTGAGTTGCAGAGGAAAATGTTTCAAATAAATGTTTAATATTAGAAATAGACATTTTGAATTATTTTTGTAAGTGTAGCTGAGATCAATATTTTGTCTGCAAAATAGTCACCTCTGAAAATACGGTTTCGCAAAAATAGGATGTTAAAAATGGTAATAGAAACGGCATATTCTTTTATTTTCAGTGTGGAAAACTCATCATCCAGACTAGCCTAAAATTCAAAGTGAGTTTTTATTTCTAAATTGTCTTTTGATTTCGCCGCTTACCATGAAGTCTACGAAGATTCGTCTTCGGCAGTTGAGAGACCTTCAAGAGTAGTTTGAAATGGATCCCTAATTCATTTGTAATTTACTACCAAGTTGTCATCAACAAGAAAATACTTTTTAAGCAGGCAAGGTTTACGGTTCTTTGTCCACATGGATAAATGTTTTCAATAA
Organism: Caerostris extrusa; assembly: GCA_021605095.1. Classification (NCBI taxonomy): domain Eukaryota; kingdom Metazoa; phylum Arthropoda; class Arachnida; order Araneae; family Araneidae; genus Caerostris; species Caerostris extrusa. The sequence goes on along the minus strand of BPLR01009592.1, from coordinate 135,682 downwards.
CCGCAAAATTTATTTTCACATGATGTTCTTCAGTTTCCTATGTTTTAACAACACATTCATCCATATTCGCAAAAATGTTAATTTTTTTTTTTTTTTTGCTGTAAATTTCAGCTTCACAATTCCAATTTTCTACAAAAAATATTTACTTTATCACCAGTATCCAATATGTGTGTATTTTTCCCTACGAGTTAAAGATTCAAAATATTTAATTTGGCAAGTATGTCTCAATAACCTCACAAATAAACCACATCGAAATTTCTCAACTTCCAGTTGTTACTCTTCTAGAAAAATGACGATTTTATTGCGTTATTATGTTTTTTTTTTAAGACCATTAAATTCGATTTAAACACGTTGCAAAAATTTTACAACCATCTGGTCTCGCAATAAAATAGTAATGGTAGATGCATCCATGTATTTACAAAATACAGTAAAGATTTTTGATTTTAAAGTTATCATTTTTACTAGAGTTACAACTGTCGTTAACACAATATTAGGAATTTATTGAAATCTAGTTCTTCTGTGGGATCCTGAAACGCTTGCAGACACTGCAGAGAATTTTGCTTGCTTTGATTAGTGCTTATTATCATGCGTGAACATGATCCAATCCAAAAAGTGCAACAAGCAAATAAAGTGATATTCCAAATTTACAAATTTTGGCGGGAAAATGGTAGTTTTGGTCCCTTAACTCTTGAAATGATTCATGAATAACGTTAATCCTCAGGAATTCTCTGGGGAATTTGGCTTTTGCTTGAAGTGTTTTGTAGTATGGTTTTGAATCACTATTCATGTTTTGGTTTGGGATTTTAAACATTGGTATATCCAATCTTTCTAAGTACTCGTAGTGTGGTGATCAATTCCTTCTTTTTGAAGTTTCATATTTATCACTTTTGGCATTTCCCATGTCTATTGAGCTATATAGTGCTTCTTATTTTATTCGGAATACTTCATTCCTCTTTTATGCCTAGAATTTTCAAACTATCATATATTCTTTTGGCTATTGAATGTGATAATGTTTCTTGTAGAATTTGGAATACTTCATTCTTCATTTATGCCTAGAATATTCAAACTTCTATATATTCTACATCTTCTATATATATATATATATCTCATATTTTCCCATGGCTATTGAGCTGTATAATGCTTCTTAATGTATTTATTTTGAAATCTTCCAGGCATTAAATGTACATCAACGGCACATATTCTGTCTCATTTTTTTTCCACTCCATTTTTACCTCATTTATAAAAAAATAAGAAAAAATAATACAAATGCTGTGGCCTTTTCTATTGTTTCACAGAAAAGTATTTCTTCTACTATTGTCATACCATCTAAAAATCGAACATAGACATTGAAATAAGCATGATGTTGTTGTTGCTTATCCCCTTGATTTAGAATCCTAAACCAAGTCCAGTAGATCATGCTGCATCAATAGATCGTAAACTGTCATCCCCTCATTCAACAGTTGCCTCACAGAGGCACCAATACAATAGATGAGATGAGAGGGAGACGCGATGGCCGAACAATGACAAAGGGTAAATGTCTTCTCGTGTCCATTGAAGGTCAAACTATTAGTGTGACCAGTCCTTAGTCTAGCTAAAGCCGTTTGAGCAGGTCTAGGACAGGAGCACTGCAAGGACATACCAGGATATTTAGCGGCGTACCATACATGAATTGGTGGTGACCTCCAAGCGGTATTCACTCTGGCTAAAGTCATGGAATGAACCTCTGAAGCTAACAGATTGGAAGAAGAAGCTTTGGGAAGTTCGCAACCTTCCCTAGAGAGCAGATCAGCAATTTCATTTCCATAGATGCCCGCCCACATGGGAGGGAATCCACTGAAAGCACACCGATCCGATCTAGTCCAAAATAGCTAGTTTAGAAACTATATAAGCATGATTATTGCTATATTTTGTGTACTGACTGGTGAAGCGCTAATTTTTAATTAAGGGGGTAGTGTAGCTTTAGCATCAAACTAACTGTAAAATAATGATGCAAATTTACTTTTAATATATAATTAAAGCAAATAATATGTAAAATGCAGTTTTACTGTATATATTTTTAATTGTATGAAAGGCAGTGACCTCAATTCGCAATCATAGTTTATGATTGAGAATTGGGTCGCCGTAATAAATACCGTAATACTGAGAAACATATGTTAAAATACTGTGTTATTTCTAACATTGAAGTTTTAAAATAAAGAGTCACAAGTTAATAAAGTAGTTGTAATTTAATTTAATTATTTAAATAAAGAATATATATTTTTTTATGTTTATATGATTGTAATAAACTATACATAAATATTAGAAGGAGCTGGTGTAATAATATATACACACAAATATGTAATGCAAAAAAAAAAAAAATATATATATATATATAATATATATATATATATATATATATATATATATAAACTAATTAAGGATATACTTACATCACTTTATGGATATTATTTATTAATATAAGACGTTTATCTTTTATTAGCATGTACAAATACATGTATATCATGATTTATTATATTATTATCTACATAATCTAACACTCTCATATGAACAATAAAATGTTCAAAGATGTAATATGCTAATTTTCATTGCTGGTTCTTCTATCTTTAGTATTATAATTATAATCATATTAAATGAAATAATCACTCGTATATTTCACAAATAAAGCAAAACGTTTTTAATTGAATCTATTAATATATTGAATCTATTCTACATGTTATACAAAAATATTTAACAATTGATAATTAACTTTTTCTATTTTAGATTATATTTTCAAAAATATATATACATTCATACTGTAATAAGCAATTTGTTTTAAAAAATAGCCTATATTTGTAGAAACTGTGTCTCCAATATATATAAAACATTTTGTCTTTTTTGTTATGTTGTTAATCACATATATCCTTCATGAATTGTAGAAACTGACAGAGACGGACAAAATGTACAGATTTATGTAGTAGTACAAAACTTTCATAACTATATATATCAACAGAAAACAGAATGACAGACAAAGCCTACAGATTAATATAGTAGTAACCACCCTCTTCGCTAACCATTTATCTATATTACTATAAATCTGTATGCTCTGCCACCTTATTATATCAGACAAACCTTTTTAACTATACGGTTTATTAAGTTGACTTAGTTATAAATAAATATAAATAAACCGTAAATTCTAGATAATGATCAATATACACTCAAGAGCCAAAACATTATGACCACTCCTACATTTTGCAATGAACTCGCCTGGATGAGGTGGAAGGCACGTTATTAGGTGGAAGTGGTATTTAACTGGTATTAAGTGGTGGTATTAATCCATGCCAAGGCGGGTTGAAGCTGTGTTGCGCGCCAAAGGTGGGCCAACTCGTTATTGACAGGTGGTCATAATGTTTTGGCTCTTGAGTGTAATTGTCCCTGCTAACAATAGAGTGAAGTTGTATTTCACTAATTTTCATTTTTGTTCCTCTGTCTTTATTATTATTATTATATTGCATGAAATAATCACTTTTACAGTTCATAAAAAAACAACTTTTTAATTGAGTCAATTAATAAAAACAATTAATTAACAGTACAAATGGCACATGATATACAAAAACATTTAACAATTGGAATTAATATTTTTCATATTTTAGATTACATTTTCAAAAAAATTATACATTCATCTTATAATAAACAATTTGTGTAAAAAAAAAATAGCTTATATTTTAAGAGACTCTATCTTGAATATGTATAAAACATTGTCTTAATCTAATATATCCTTAATTATTTATAAAAGGGCAAACAAACAAAAAATCTACAGATTTATGTAATAGTACAGGTATAGTTATAAAAAAGCAAAAAGCAGGGCGACAGACAAAGCCTAGACATTAATATAGTAGTACCCATCCTCGTCACAGGCCATTTATCTTAGACCACTATATAAATGTGTATGGTCTGTCATCGTATTATGTCAGACAAAAGTCAACTTAATAAACGACTTTATTATTATGACTTTTTTATTCATCTATGGCCATTTTCCAATAAGATACACTAACAAATCTGAAATGTTTTTTTTATTTACTTACATAAAAACTTTCAGCATCAACGTCAAGAAACTTTCATTGAGATGAGATGAGTCGTCAATCATCTTTCACGTAGATGATTGACGAATCGTCGGTAAATTATTTAGATTTACAATTATTACTAAAACATACATTGTTAAAATCTACTTATTTCTCAAAACAGTGAATGCAACATGCTTTACTGGAATGAATTGATGTCAGGTTGAATCTTCGAGGAGTTACAAAAAAGAAAAAAGAGGCGAGTTTAAGGATTGGCACAATTAAAGAATTTTAGCTATTGCTGAATAGGAATTTTATGAAATGCGTATGGATAGAAATGATGATTATATATAATAGGATATATGGATAGAAAGGATAGTTATATAATAGAATAGATACATGGATAGATCAGTAATATGGGTAAATACGTATGGATATCTGTCGTTTTCAAAGGAATATCGTTTTTAGATCGTCATAATGTGATACAAAACATCAGACATTAAATGCTGATATACAAGAACAAATTTTTTTGTTGGCAAACAAAAATAAATTTAGCTATTTGAAAATATGAATTTTATGAAATACGTATGGATAGAAATGATAATTATATAATAGGATATATGGATAGATATGTAATATGGGTAGATACCTATGGATATCTGTCGCTCTTCAAAGGAATATAATTTTTAGACCTTCATGATCTGATACAAATCATCAGACGATTGAATGCTAATTTAAAGGAACATAATCTTTGTTGGCAAACAAAAAGTTATACACATAAAGTCAGCAAAGCGTGTAGGTACTGCTAATTCTTTTATTAAAATAAAAAAATTTTTTAAAATTAAATTTTAAGAAAAGAAACAAGTTCAAAATACTAGATTTATTAAATTTAGTTCTGTATATTGAATTAGAAAATTTAATTTTATACAGTTGAAAAAAAGAAAATAGTTAGTGGAATTGCTATATACAGAAAATCTAATATAAAAATGAAACATTTATCTTGATAACTGTATCAACAAATATCTTCCATGTATTCTAATGCAATAAACAATGCAAATCTATTAGGTCGCTTTGCTGGCAATATTCATATATATATCTATATATTGCAAAATTAAGCAATTCTAACTTTAAAAGTTAAAATTAAATCTGGGAAGCATTAATACAAGTGGAATAAAAAGAGAATTCACGTCGAATTTTGAACACCTTAAATATGAATTTTTTTATGATAAATATATAAAGAACAGAATATTGTGTGCATAAAACTTCTTTTATTCATGGTGATTTTAAATAAAATTAGTCAATCCTTTCTTGTGCAGAACAATAAAATATTTGCAAAACTTAAACCATATTTTGGTTATGATTTATATAAAATGCTTATTTTATTAAGAGCTTAAATCAAATTTAAGATATTTCTTTAAATCCCTGACTTATAAAGAAAGAAACTCATTTTTGAGGAATTTTGAGTTGAAACAAATATTTGCACTCAAGGTAATAAAGAACTTGTCTGTTATCAGAAATGATATTGTCAGTTGTATAAACTATTTCATATCGGGAAACTTTCTTCAACTTTTGAACGAGCCCAAATTTCAAAACACTTGTAAATGTTTGGTTAAGATACGTATATATTTTTTTTTTTTTCATTTATCTCATAACTTTTAACTGACGAAGTTAAAATGAAATTTAAATAGTATATCTTTCTGTCACAAATTAATTTAAGCATTAATACATAATAAAAATAGATTAATAACTTATTTAATTATTTTAAATATTATTTACTAGAACAAAATTAAAATTTCTAATTAAGAAGGTAAGTAATCTAACGTGCCATACATTAAATTATCCCCATTTGAAGAATATTAAAAGATCAAATCTTGCAAGAATAGTTTCATTCATAATCTCAAAACAATGTATCAATAAACATGATTTCATATCTTTTAAACAATTTTCAGGTATTTGAACTTATAATTTGAAATTATTTAAGAGAGAAGTTTTTTTTTAAAATTTTCTCACTTGTGAAAAAGGAATAAATCTTGAATGTCATAAAGTAGTCATATGTTATATCTCTAAAGCTGTTTACATTATTTTCATTAGGAATACAAAAAATAAATTGAATCATGATTAGGATGCCAGTTTTATATTTCGATAATTACCCAAACTTAAACAGAGATTTATTTTTCTTAAGACAATAATAACTTTTCAATACTAAGTAATTTTGTCATTTGATATCATGATCATTCGATCAAGTCGATAACAAGTATATCAGATAATTTATTTTTTTTTTTTTCAAAATAAAATTTTTATATCCCTGCTTTCAAAAGAAATAAAAATGAATAATAAATATCTAAAATGATATCGAGTTAAACTCAAATATCTATACAAAAATATTGATCGTTTTTCATATCAGAAGAATAAAATAGTACTTACATGTATGAAAATGTATTGTAAAACAACCATGCATTGTAAACAACCACCAAATAACCATGTTCGATCTATTACAAGTGACGTCAGAGAATGAGACATGGTGGGTTGAGCACGTTCTAAGTGAAAACTTATTCAAACACAGCTGATGTAAAGAACAATATCATTTGTTTGTTTAGATGAAAAATTGAAAAATTAACATTGTTTTTTGAGATACGTCTAGCTTAAGTCTAATAGGAAGCTAAGTCCTAGCTAAGTCTAATAGGAAGCATAAAAACATATTACAAACTAAGATCGCAATCCAAATAAATAAATAAACAAAAGAAGTAATTTATAATAAGGAAAATGTGTAGCTACTGAAAGATAGTTCCTGTACTCTGAAGAAATCTTTGCGAAAAAATTGATACTTTGCATTTATTAATTTATTGCTTCTTCAAAGAGGAAACTATTTCTACATGATTGATTTTCAAATAGCAAAAACAACCCCATCTTATTGTTCAGCCTTTCTTAATGGTTCTCATTGTGGATAAAATGTTAAAAATGTACATTGCCTAAGGTAAAATTAAAGCTCAGTCAAGTATGACACATTTAATGTAAAAATAATTATTTGATGATGGTTGTTTAATTTACTGCATAAAAAACACAAATAATACACATTGTAATTACTTAATACATTGGTTGAATTTGATCATTTATGAAAAATGTGATATTGATCATTGCTTTGTAACTCAGTAATGCTAGTTTTTTTTACATTAAATAATATAAGAATCTCTGAGTTCTTGATGTAAAAAACACACTGATATGAACGACTTAGACATGACAGCGTCTTAGACGACTTAGACATGACAACGACTTAGACGACACTATACATGAACGAATTTTCTTTTGAAATGAGCTTTAAAAGATACATGTCTGCCATTTGCATGTGAATTTATGGGACAATCTAGAAACTCTCATTAAGCAATAACTGCTAAAGTGAGATGCGCGTTCAAGTTATCACAATAGTCGTATTTATTTTTGAATGTAAAAAATCAAATTATAGGCATCAAATTTTCATCCATTTGAACTCTAGCTTTCACCTATTGATTGGCCATTAGTGTTTTGTCAAAATTGATAATTTAACTGCTACTGATTATTTAACTTTTTAGTGCAATTGATAAATATTAACCGCTGCTTCATAACACAGTAATGTGAGATTTTTTTACATCAAATAGTGTAAAATTCGAGTTCTTGATGTACAAAAAGTAATACATCCCAGTAATGTGTAGATATGAAAGATTTTTCTTCCGAGACCAGCTTTAAAGGGTACTTGTCCGGTATTTGTATGTGGTATATGGGACAACTAGAAAACTCTCATTAAGCAACAACTGCTAATGCGAGATGCGCTTCCAAGTTATCACAATTGTCATCTTTATTCTGCTATAGAGGAATCGAATTTTCATCCATTTGAACACTAGCTTTCACTTATTGATTGACTCCAAGTGTTGATGCGAAAGTGATGATTTAACGATTATCTTGTTCAAGTTTTAAAGATTCACTCAAATTTCTGATGAACAACAGTAAAATCAAATAGCAAAATGACCCGATCTTATTTAGTCATCCTTAACGGTTCTCAATGTGGATCATGGGTTAGAAACGTACTTTGCCTAAGATGCATTGCCGTACATTGACAAATCTCATTCAAGTATGACAAACAAATATTATATGACAAACTTAATGCAAAAATAATAATTTGATGATCGTTATTTAATTTACTGCATAAAAAAAACACAAATAATAAAAACAGTGTAATAATTTAATATTTTAGTTAAATTTTATCATTAAGTAAAACGCGATACTAACCGCTGCTTCATAACTCAGTAATGTGACATTTTTTAACATCAAATAATGTAAGAATCCCCAAGTTCTTGATGTATAAATACTAATATATGTTCAAGTTATGATGTGAATTCAAGATAGGATAATAGTCGTATTTATTCTGAATGTAAAAATCATATTATAGGAATCGAATTTTCATTCATTTGAACTCTAGCTTTCACCTATTGATTGGCCATTAGTGTTTTGTCAAAATTGATAATTTAACTGCTACTGATTATTTAACTTTTTAGTGCAATTGATAAATATAACCGCCGCTTTATAACACACTAATGTGAGATTTTTTACATCAAATAGTGTAAAATTCGAGTTCTTGATGTACAAAAAATAATACATCCCAGTAATGTGTAGATATGAAAGTTTTTCTTCCGAGACCAACTTTAAAGGGTACTTATTTGTATGTGATATATGGGACAAACTAGAAAACTCTCATTAAGCAACAACTGCTAATGCGAGATGCGCTTCAAGTTATCACAATTGTCATCTTTATTCTGCTTTAGAGGAATCGAATTTTCATCCATTTGAACACTAGCTTTCACTTATTGATTGATCACACGTGTTGATGCGAAAGTGATTATTTAATGATTATCTTGTTCAAGTTTTAAAGATTCATTCAAATTTCTGATGAACAACAGCAATATGATGATGATTTGCCAGATTAATGGAGAACCTTGGTTGCTTAGCAAACTCTATCTCCTGCTTTGTGAGTGAAGGAAATTTCTTAAGCTTTAAGCCCATTGATTAGATTGAAAAAAGCAATATAGGTATATTATTAATTTATTTAAAAATTAATTATTTCGACATTTTTATTAATTAATAAAAAAAAAAATTCTGCATATATAATTTTTTTTTATATTATTATTATAATTTCAACTAGGTAATAAAAAAGATAAACAATAGAAACAAGCAATAACGATTGGAGGGGAAATCGTGACTCAGTGGTGAAACTGCATGGCAATTCGGAAAGGAGGATATCGGAACGTTAATGAATAATATTCAGAACAGCGCGAGGTCTTTTGCGATTTTTAAAATCAGAAATGTCGTAAACACAGTTGCTTAGATAATTCAAAACATAATTATTAATATTTGGAATGGAATTATAAAATTTTTTTGCAGTTTTATACACAAAGTTATCACAATTGTCATCTTTATTCTGCTTTAGGAGGAATCGAATTTTCATCCATTTGAACACTAGCTTTCACTTATTGATTGACCACAAGTGTTGATGAGAAAGTGATGATTTAACGATTATCTTGTTCAAGTTTTAAAGATTCACTCAAATTTCTGATGAACAACAGCAATATCAAATAGCAAAATGACCCCATCTTATTGTTTAGTCATCTATAATGGTTCTCATTGTTGATCAAGGGTTAGAAACGTACGTTGCCTAAGGTGCATTGCCGTACATTTGCAAATCTCATTCAAGTATGACAAACAAGTATTATATGACAAACTTAATATAACAATAATATGTGATGCTAGTTGTTTAATTTGCTGCATAAAATACACTAATAATAAACAGTATAACAATTTAACATATTGGTTGAATTTTATCATTTAAGTAAAATGCGATACTAACAGTTGCTTCACAACTCAGTAATGCGAGATTTTTTACATCAAATTATATAGTGATTCTCGAGTTCTTGATCTACAAAAAATAATATATCACAGTAATATATATACCTGAAATGTTTTTTTTTTTCCAAAACCAATTTTAAGGGGTTCTTGTCCGGTATTTGCATGTGATATATGGGACAATCCAGAAACTCTCATTAAGCAACAACTACTAACTCGAGATGCGCGTTAAAAATTATCACAATCGTCGTCTTTATACTGACAGTAAAAATCGTTTTAGAGGAATCGAATTTTCATCCATTTGAACTCTAGCATTCCATCATTTGAATTCTAGCTTTCACTTATTGATTGGTCTCTAGTGTTGATGTAAAATTGGTGATTTAATGATTATCTTGTTCAAGTTTTAAAGATTCACTCAAATTTCTGATGAGCAACAGATGTTTTATTTTTTTATTCACGTACCATTTACAAGAATGGTACAAGAATAGTTTAAAGGCAAGTACTCCAGAATAATTTAATAGTTATTTTATAGCATGGGTTTCATTAGGACATCAATATATAAATATAATATATTTTTAAATTGACAAATATTTTATTCTATAACTTTTACCCAATAACGAAAAACATTTTGTTTATTAAACATTTATTGAGACCATTGCAGAATATTCATATTATAAATATAATGCATTAGCATATGTTAGTTCACTACTTACAATTTTGGACAATATTTTAGAAGTATAGAATTATAAGATCACCACTTTTTCAAAGTTTTATTGCATTTTATATGGCACATGGTAAATTACCGACTATGTAATATAATTATTGGTAAACAAATTTTCCAATTAAACGAAAAAAATTTTTGTTTATTAAACATTAATGAGACCATTGTGAATATTAATACTATCAATGTAATGCACAAATGGACAATTTTACAATTTAGACAATTTATTTTGGACAATTTTACGATTTTAGACTATGATTTAGAAATATAGAATACTGTTCAGATCACAATTATTTCAAAGTTTTGTAACATTCTATGTGACTTATAGTAAATTACCGACTATAAAGTATAATTATCGGAAAATTAAAAATGAATAATTAAAATATTTTTATAAGAATAATTAAAAAATTACTTACAATTTTTATTCCAAAAATACATATAAACTTTGTGTTCTTAATTAAATTCCCTTTTTGTGTGTTCTTAATTTAAAAAAAATCAGACCGTGCAATGGGTAAATTGCAAAAATATATGCTAGAGAAAATACTTAAAAATACAGAAATACACTTGCAGATATGTAAAATAAACAGGCAAAAAATGACTCAAATTGAAAGTTGCTTTGCTCTTTTATTAGTACCAGCTTAATGATTTGTAAATATTATGTAAATCCGTTTTATCTTGGTATAAAATAGGATCAGACTGCTTTGTTTTTTAATAGGTAAACGACATGTAGAAGCACATTTGAATGGCAATCACTAGAAGAAATCAAAAAAGGTCTTAATGGTAATTATCGATCGAATCGTGATTGAAAATAAAATTAGTGAATTTCTCACAAAAATTCAAAAGTGACATTAAAGAAATATGCCTGTTATTAATAAATATTTTTCGTTTGAAATGTATGATTCTTACGTAAATTGGATACATAAAAATTTAATGTCCATTTACTGAAACAGCTGATTAAATTATGACTAATGACATCATAGATTTAAGTACTGTTATGAACGCAAAAAAACAGATAGTTAAGTTTTTATACCTAATGTATGACATGGCAATAAAAATGAAGATTCTTTATTTGGGACGTGAAATACGAATTTCATGATTCATGTCGTAATTCAAATGAGTATGTTTCAGGATTTGACTGACTAGCTTGTCATAACTATAAGCAAAAAATATTTATTAGTATTTTTATAATGCAGAAATATGCAATAGTTAGATATTTGATTTCAATATGAAAAAACCTTCCACAAAAGTGATGTTTAAAAATCCTTAATATTAACTATAAAATAAGAGCATAAAATTTTAAATACTAAATAAATTTTTCAAAAGAAATAAAATTTAAACATCATAGTAACAATATACAATGATAAAAATAAATAATGCTGCCAAATTTCATTGCGAATGAAAATTTATGGCATGCAGGGTTTTGGCAAAAATCTCATGTGTTGCTTGGTAAAAGTTTATATTCATACACATGAATGTTCTCTATAAAACATATTATCCTTATGTAAATGCAAATGAAATTTTCAAATGGGATGTCAGCTATCCAAAATGTAATCAGTAGTGCTATATATTTCTATGAGTTGCTTGCTTTGTTGTTCTGTCGTTGACTTTGATGTATGGCCATCATCATCTTTTCCCCATTGTTGTGGTTTTGTTGTACCAAAGATGACATAAACTAGAGTTGTGACAACAGTTACAGCAATTGTGCAATAGTAAATGTGCTTCCATTGACTCAAAGATTGCTATCGGGAAAATATAAACAACAAATTAATCACTTATAGCATAATCACACTTCATTCGACGTTAATATACTTACACTACTGGTCATTGAAATCGCTACACGAAGGGGCTGTGATATGCAAAAGGTGCTGTGATATGCAAAAGGTGTGCGCTGAAAAGCTAATCATTGCAACGGCAAGATCATTCAGCGCATTCAAACAAAGCAGGGGCTGGTAGCGACACGTACAATGTATTTAAATGAGGAAATTGTTCTGCAGGTTTCTCATACACAAATTGCATTTGAACTTTCTTGCCTTGTGATGCCTCGTGTAAGAAGCAGAACTGCGTACCAGCACGTTTCTGACTTTGATAAAGGTCGAATTGTAGCGTACCGGGATTTCGGTTTATCGTATCGCAGTATTGCTGCTCGCGTCGTTCGAAATCCAATGACTGTTAACAGAATATGGAATCGATGGGTTCAGGACGGTAATACGAAACACCTGGGACGTTATTTTCAGTATAATATATTTGTCCAATAAATATAATTTTGTTAACTGCATTTCTTCATAATGTAGCAATTTTAATGGCCAGTAGTGTAGTTTAAAAGGACTAATTGATAATAAATATTATGAATTTTGGATAGTTAAACATACCTCGTGTTTTGTAAATTTTCCCAATAATCCATGGAAGAAGAAAATAAGGTGTGCTGCCAAAGAAACTCATAATTCCAGCTAGTGTCCCTGAAAGACCAGCGTGAATCATTCAAATAAAATATTGTAGACTATTATGCAGAATTTCCAATTTTCAACTTTGTAAGAACAATTGAATATTCAACACGTAAAATAAACGTTTGATTAAAAATAATGCATAAAATATATATTTTAAGAATTTTATTAAATGACACTTTTTTTTTTTTTTTTTTTTTTTTTTTGCAGAAGTTTATAAATTTTCGTAAAAAAAAATTTCAGCATGAGAAAAATAATGAAACTAAAGATAAAGAGGATTTATTTTTAGGATAAAGACATAAAATAATGAATTAAAAATAACTTAACAATTTAATTTAAAATTTAAGACTCCTAAAGCCATTATTGATGGCAATTATTTATTCGTTTTCTGTTTTACTATTAAAATATTTTGAAATTGTATTTTTATTGAAAAACACATTTATTATCAATTTTTTTGAAATTGTATTCCGATTTTATTGCAACCAAAACAGTATCCTATTTTGAAATTGTATTAAAAAATATTTCAATTGTATACAATAAATTATCCAACAGATTTTAATTCGAAATATTAAACATATTTTGTCATGAGTAAAGAATTTAAAATTCGTTTTCTTATTTTTTGAATTATTATTTACTTCACTGCAATATGATTATTTAAATAAAATATTATGAAATAGATCTTAATAATCTATTCAAAACAGTCTTCTTCGCATAAGAATATTTTTAACTTGAAAGAGTAGGAAAAACATGAGCACCTTATTTTACCATTCAAATACTTAAGAACTGAAACTAATTTAGAAAACAAAATAGAGAATGATTTTCTAGAACATTTATGCTATTTTTAATATATAATAAAGTTTTTAATCAATTAAGCAAAACAATTGCATACAAATTGAGGTTAAAGTTTTTATACATATAATTACTGTATATATTTTAAGAATTCTGTTAAATATCACAATTTGACTCTGAATTCTGTTCTTTCAAACCATTTTTTTTTATAGATTTATAAAATTTTGTAAAGAAATTTTAACGCTCGAAAAATAATAAAATTAAGGATAAAGTGGATATAATTTTAGATTGATGATACAAAATAATCATATTAAAAAATCACTTATCAATCTAATTCAAAATTCAAGACTCATAAAGTACATTAGATTCTAGAAAATATAATAAAAGCCTTTTTAGTTATAATAGACAAATTCAACTATTTGCAGCATACAATTCAGGAAAAGTAATAAATATCATTTATTTGGATTTTTTTTTAAATTTTCTTTATTGTTGTAATTGATATATTACACACAAAATAGGAAGTTTTAACTAAACATTAATTTAAAAAATGTTCACCTCTTTGTTTATTACTTACTTCAGCTGCTAATTTAATTCTTAGATTTTCTATTTGTTACAAAACTGACCTCTTAAATTTGGCGCAATATCACTTGGCGCTAAAGCCACACCGAATATTGCAAAATCTCCGCAGAGGCCACCAAGAATAAACGCTATTGTATTAAGCGTAGAATCACAGCCTGCGTAGAGAACTCCTGTAAATCCCAAGCATGCCACAATAGAATCTGTAATAAAATGAAATAGATTAGAAAATAGACAGAAATTAGACAAATATAATGTTACTTGCGTCCGTGACAACCTTAAGTCAAACACGTCTTCTGGATAGTGCTAAATGAGTAAGAATTAGAGGCTATGGCTACTTGGCTTGGAAAAATTACTGTAGGTCTTTCGAACTTTAAATTGAATGTACTACAATGGAATGCTGTTGGCTGTCTGGAGATTTTTAAAATTTCAAGAAATTAAAAGATTTGTACAGAGAGGGATGTTGATGTTCTGTTAATTGTAAAGGCAAATATCATATAAAAACTGACATGAAACAAGATATCATTCCTTGATGAAAATGCTTATTACATCACTTTCCAGTGGATTCCATTTCCAGTTGGAATTGCTGGAAACAAAGGACAGATCAGATAAAGATATTCTCATAACTAAATTTTATGGCAAAAATGGCACATTATTCAAGGCAGCTGGAAACCCTTTAGCAATAGACTACTTAAAGAGGCGGTTACCAACTTTCGATTAAGAACGGGACAAGATTGTCTTGTGGAACACCTAAATAGGATAGGTGTCGTCTCCTCGAACGCTTGTCCAATATGCAGAATTGAATAATGGAATCGGAACATTTTTTTGAAATGTTCAAGACTGAACAGATAAACACAGCGCCAAAGAGAAGTCTCATAATTGTGTTGGAAGTCAGAAGCCTCATGGACTAAAATAAAGTGTGTACCCCCTTTATTTACTCTCTCACTATTTGACTTTCTGTGGTGTGTGAGACCGACTTATTATAGATTACTATCTTACTGTATGTTTACTTTATTCTACATTTTCCTTCTTGTGTGGGGTCGCTATTGTAATGGATTGGCTTCAATAATTTTCTGGAAAAAAAAAAAAGGGACAGAAGAAGTTCCTGGACATTGTTCTGTCCCTCTTGACTCTTTTAGGAGAACTATATGGGACAAAATTAAGTCATCGTATTTAAGCGAATTATCATCTAACACCAGAGGAAAAATCTGGGAGACAATCGTGGATGAATGGAAAAGATTTAATGAAAAAAACTCGTAAAGAGGCTGTTGCCAATTTTAGATTAAGAACTGGACACGACTGCTTGGCCGAACATCTGTCTAAAAAAGGATTGTGAAGTCTGATATATGTGTTTTATGTAAGACACGGAAAAATGAATAAAACCGATCAACTTGTTTGCTTTGTACTCTTACAATAGAATGACACAGATGCCAGAATTGAACTTAACAAAATTAATGCTGAGATCAAACGGGAGTATTGTTCTATAAAGCAGAGCAACTGGCAGGACCTGTGTAAGATCTTGGATTATAAAACTCCTAATACTAGACTTTGGCGATTAGCCAAAAACTAGACAAAATACAACCACAGGTGGAAAATACAAATTCTATCATTGGTATCAATGGAACTGCCACTGTAAATGACAAAGAAGCTGCAGATGCATTGGGAAACTACTATTCTGAAGAAAGCAAATTGGCCTTAGGAAGGGAGAACAAAAGACTGGCAGAGCGACCAGAAAACTAATCAGATCTTGCAGGGTACCAGCCAGTAATGAACTATTTAATGATCCAATTACTTCTTCAGAACTACTTTATGCCATCCAGCAATTAGATTTCAAGAAATCAACGGGACCTGATGGTATACATGGACAATTTATAGTAAATCTTGGATCATGTGCAACTAAAAGACTCCTGCATATTTTTAATTTATCATGGAAACTGGGTAGATTACCTAGGCAATGGAAAACTGCGATTGTTGTTCCCATTCGTAAGTCAAATAAGGATGCTAGTTGCACGGGAAGCTACCGACCAATTGCACTCACTTGCATGACGTGTAAACTTATGGAGAGAATTATCCTGAGGAGAATTACTTTTCATCTTATGAACCGTAACATGCTGCCACAAGAACAATATGGGTTTCGCAAGGGACATAGTACAATCGACCAAATTCCCCGACTTTGTCCAACGGGTTAGGGATGCACACAATATGAAGCCTTCCAGACACACTATGGCCGTATTTCTCGACCTCACAAGGCTTTTGACAAAGTTTGGAAAAATAAGCTACTGGGGAAATGCTTTTCAGAGATTGATATCAAGGGCCGTGCACTCCCCATGGCTTTCAGATTTTATGAAAAACAGATCTTTTCGAGTGAGATATCAGAACAGCTTGTCCGAAATTTTTAAAACATATCAAGGAATCCCACAGGGGTTCAGTTTTGAGACTCACCCTCTTTTCATTATATTTGACTGGTATCGAGAGAGTTGTCTCCCCTTATCAAATAGGCATCTTTGCTGATGACATTATCGTTTGGGACCACAATTCGGATTTAACTAAACTAGAAAATACACTCAACGACACCTTGAAGAAAATTCAACACTTTGCAAATGAGCATAAATTGGCTTTTAACACAACCAAATCTATAAGGTGCCTCTTCACAACTAACAGACACTTGTTCAACTATCAGCTAAAAAATTTTCTAAAGGGACAATTACTAGAATCTACTAAAACTCCTACCTATCTAGGGTTTACTCTAGATACAGAAATTAACTGCAGTAAGCACATTAACAGACTCTGTGAGAAGGGGGTAGGAAAAGGCTTCAACTACTAAAATATATTTCTGGAAGAGATTGGGAGCCGATGCAGGCACACTCAAGATCACTTATACTGCTCTTTATAAGGCCAATCCTTGAATATGGCTACCAGATCTATCAAATTGCTGCAAATACTAACCTAAAAACTAGAGAGAATACAATTTAGTGCTGACAGAATTATCACTGGTCTCAGGCACAGTTGTCCCAGTGATATTGCTTGTTATGAAGGCTGATCTTCAGCCCCTCTCCGTGAGAAGAGAAATAAATATGGTGAAGGTACGTTGCAAAGCTAAAAGAGTTTTAAGCCTTATAACAGATCATCTAACCTTTTATCGAACTGGACGAATAACCAAAGATTAAAAAAGGACAGCCCTTTGGGTTTAATATGGAAACAGGGATTGGCAGATATTGAAGTCGAGCCCAGTGTTCCTTTTAATCTACTGACACCTACTACTGTACTTAGTAATGTAACTTTTAAAGACTTGAAAGTGAAATTTATCAAACACGAAGAACACCCGGAGTTGCTGCGTCAATTGGCTCTCGAGATCATCAATAATATTTCTCCTCGGGCCCTGGTTATTTACACTGATGGAAGCAAATCTGACTCTGGAAGAACAGGTAGCGGAATTTTTATGAAGACAAGTACAGGAGAATTTAGATATCGTTTTAGAAACCCGGACCACAGCTCAGTATTCCGCTCAGAATTAACTGCTATAAGCGAAGCTCTGAGCCTAGCTTTAGACTTTTAAAGTACCTGTTGTTTGGATTCTGACTAGTAAGAGCTCAATACAGTATTTGAAAGATTGGTCAAGCATCTTGTACAAATTGGGGCAGGATATAGTTTCTAAACTAGCTGTTTTGGACCAGATCGGATCGGTGTGTGCTTGCAGTGGATTCCCTCCCATGTGGGCATCTACGGAAATGAAATTGGTGATCTGTTCGTTAGGGAAGGTTGAACTTCCCAAAGCTTCTTCTTCCAATCTGTTAGCTTCAGAGGTTCATTCCATGACTTTAACCGGAGTGAATACCTCTTGGAGGTCGTCACCAATTCATGCATGGTACGCCGCTAAATATCCTGGTATGTCCTTGCAGTGCTCCTGTCCTAGACCTGCTCAAACGACTTTAGCTAGACTAAGGACTGGCTACACTAAGAGTTTAACCCTTCAATGGACACGAGAAGACATTTACCCTTTGTCATTGTTCGGTCATCGCGTCTCCCTCTCATCTCATCAATTGTATTGGTGCCTCTGTGAGGCAACTGTTGAATGAGGGAGGAGACAGTTTACGATCTATTGATGCAGCATGATCTACTGAACTTGGTTTAGGATTCTAAATCAAGGGGATAAGCAACAAGAACAACACAATAGAATGATGATTTGTGTACTCTTTACTGGAGGACCTTACATAATAACATGTAGACAGAATACTTCTAGGGCCAACATATTTGAACTAGACATAGACAAAAATAGCATAAATGAATAATACACAAATAATAATTATAAATGCAAAATATTTGTTTATTAATTACTTACTAAAAAGGGTTGCACCTTTCCTAACGAATACTATTGAATTTCTTTCCGTCGTCTAACCCAATCTATCATAGCACCAATAAAGCACGCGAACACAGCTCTCAATAGATTTGGCACACTAGACAACAAACCATTCTGTAAGAAAAATGTTTTCTTAATAAATAAAAAATGCCCATCTTGTAGATAGGGAGTAGAGTACTAAGCTCATTTGGTTTCGATATTTTCTAACATGCAATTTATATTGAAAAAAAGTCATTAACTGTTTAGCACATAATCATTATCATTTCTCTTATATTCAACTAAATAAATTTTGCTTCAGATAATTGTTTTAAAGTATTAAAACTGCAACGGATAGAAATTGCAGTTTTATTGCAAATAACAACAAAACTACAAATGATTTGAACTAATAAAATTGAAATTTTTTCCAAATTAAAGTTGTATACGTACATAAAAACAAATATTTCATCACATACAAAATAAATACATTTTCAATTACTTTGTTTTTATTCAATTTTTGAAAATCAATTTAATAAGAGCTAAAAGGAAAGAAAAATGAAATGAAGGACTTAATTTAGAAATAATTCACAAATTTATATTAATTAATACTGTTTTAAAACAAGGTTTTTTATTGAAAATGTGATAAAATACATGACAATTATATCAATTTAAGTGACGAATTTTAAAAACATAGACAAATTTCACGGAAATTAAATTTATGTTATTTATCAAAAACCATTTAATAACAATATTTTAAACAAAAATATTGTGTGTGCTAATTTCAAATTTCAAATAATAAAAAGTTTTAAATGTATAATATGGAAAATTTTACTAGTTAATCATTTTTGATCTTGCTAATGTTATTCCATTATAGACATTTCGAATATTTTTTTTCTTCTAATGCAGCTGGCAAATAGACCGTGATCTTCGCCATAAGGGCTGCACCGATGTTACTCCTTTGCATTACCCAGGGGCGCGTGTAACTTAACGGTAAGTCACGGACGCGGAGTAACAATGCCCCCGCAGTGCTCTACGATCCTATTAGGACCGGGACCTACGGCTTAAAGTGGATTCGAACCACTACAAACACCCATGGGCAACGCCGGGTTTTTGAACCCGATACCTGCGGTACCGAACGCCCAGAGCGCCATTCGGCCATCAGGCCCCAATATTCGAATATTAATGAATTTATTAAATCTAAACCAAAAACTTGGACATTTAACTAATATTATTAAACACGAATTCAATTAATAAAAAAATATTTAATCTTTATAAAGCGCATTTATGCTTAGAAGACATACATTTAAGATTAAATAGACTTTATACATACTTGAGCACTGTCAAATTCAAAACTGTACCTAAATACATTGAATGGGATGTTACAAAAAACGCTAAAAGCCAATACTGGCCAAAAGTACCAATTGCAAGGGTCCAAACAGGAATTGAAGTAGCCATAGATTTCCAAGGGACTGTTTCTATCTAGTATAAACATGAACAATAGAATGATTTTATAATCATATTTAATTTTAATTTCAATATCAACACATACAACAACATATATCTATTAGTGATATACACAAAAAATATATGGCAAATAAACTGCCAACCAAGTTTCCAATAAACTATAAAAAAAAAATTGCAATTTTTAAATGTTTATAAAAGATCTATTTTTATATGATTTTTGCTTCAGAAATTTTATTTGCACAAATTTGACTTTTATATAAATGTACATTTTATAATTATAATAATGTATAAATGTTTTACAAATAACATATCTTATTCTTGTTACATCTTATTACTTCTTATACAGAGTTTTTTGAAATGTTCGCAGTTATTTTTAGAATACATTATATTATACGAAAATATTTTTTATATCTATCAAAAAGATAATTAATTATAATTTACGTGTGATTTTTACAATCACCCACATAGAAAAATAAGGGAAAATGAAAAGAAATTTAGTATAAATATAAATAAATAGCGTTTAGTATTGCAATTCGTAATTTTTCACTAAGAAAAATAAAAGCCATTTATGTAAAAAATCAATTAAAAATTGTTTCTAACAAACACTTGATTAAAATAATTCGATAAATGTTTTAAGATAAGCTTTCAAATAATATACAACAAAAGTTAAAAAAATCAAGTTATAACTAAATTAGATTTTAAATATGCATAAGAATCTGAACCTATATGTTGTTTGTATTTTAAAGCATCATATCAATTAGAGGAACTCTTTGCTGACGTAGGTTGGTTGGCGATGTTTAACTGTTAACTTATTAGAATCTATTTAAACTTTTTATGATATACTATTCAATTTAGCTTTTGTTATTAAAACTCCATTAAATACTACACTACTGGCCATTAAAATTGCTACATCAAGAAGGCGGCATGCTACGGACGTGAAATTTAAATGACTGGAAGAAGGTGAAATGATATGCAAATGATAAGCCTTTCAGCGCATTTAGACAAAGCAGGCGCAGGTACCACCTACAATGTGTTTAAATTCGGAAATTGTTCAGCCGGTTTCTCAAAATAATTTGCATTTGAACGTTGCTGCCTGGTAAAAGTTGTTGTGATACTTCGTATAAAAAACAGAAATGCGCACCAGCACGTTTCTGACTTTGATAAAGGTTGAATTTTAGCGTACGCTTGTAGTCTTGCAAACTACCCCAATTCTTGACTCAGAGCTCGTCGTTTGCAAGAGAATAAGTGTCTGCACGAACAGTTCAACTGCGTTTGCAGCATCATGGACTCTCAGCTCGAAGATAATGGCTGCCGCTAGTCTTGATACTACATCACAGACAGGAGCGTCTTCAATGGTGTGATTAACGATGTACCTGGGCGCACGAATGGCGAGACGTCATTTTTTCAGATGAATCCAGGTTCTGTTTACAGCATCAAGATGGTCGAATCCATGTTTGGCGGCATCGTGGTGAACTCAGATTGGCAGCGTGCATTCACCATCTCATACTGGCCCATCATACAGCCCTCATACCCCCGTATGAGTTGCTGTTGGATACACGTTTTGGCCACCTCTTGTTCGCATTGATGGCACTTTGAACAGTGCCCGTTACATTTCTGGTATGTTACGACCCGTGGCTCTACCCTTTATTCGAGCCCTGCGAAACCCTACGTTTCAGCAGGATAATAAATGACCGCATGCGGCCGGTATTGTACAGACCTTCCTTGATACAGAAAATGCTCGGCTGTGGTCCTGGCCTGCACGTTCACCAGATCTCTCACCAATAGAAAGTCTTGTCCATGGTTGCGAGCGACTGGCTCGTCGCCATACGCCTGTCACTACGGTTGATGAACTGTGGCATCGTGTTGAAGCTACATGGGCATCTGTATCTGTACATGCCATCCAATCTGTGTTTGACTCAATGCCCAGGCGTATGTTAATAAGGGCTGTTATTAGTGGTGGTTGTTCTGGTAACTGATTTCTCAGCATCTATGCACCCAAATTTCTCGAAATTTTAATCACTTGTTATTTGCAGTAATATATATTTGTCCAATAAATATCATTTTGTTATCTGCATTTATTTCTGATGTAGCAATTTTAATGATTAGTAGTGTGTAAATAATATACTAAAATAAAGAAGAGCGTAAAAATTTACGTAATTATACTATACTTTATTTAAATTTATATACTTACTTCCTTTGGTGGTTCCGCAATATTTATTTCAAGATACTCCAGCTCTTTAAGGGTTATTGAGGGATGTAAATATGGTGAATCATAAACGACAAAAGAACACAAAATGCAAAAAACAACGCCTAATGAACCTAAATAGAAATATTTAAGAAACTATTGTTATTATTTAATTATTTGATTTTTAGCTGATCTAGTTTATGTTCAACTAACGATTTTCATAAATATGCTTTAAATTTTCTTTAGTTTCTTTTAAATGAACAAGGATTTAAAATTATAAAACTGCTTAATTTTATGTCTGCTTTAATGAGAGAAATGTAGATGTTTAACTATCATGTCCGTTAATAAAAATACCGAAAAAAGCATTTAAGTAGCAAATAATATAGAGATAGGGAAATAACAGCAGATAAAAAAAAAATATTGATTTTCAAGTGCTTTGTTTACTTTTTGTATTAAAATATAAATAAATAGTATTGATTATTCCAAATTAAATTTAATTTATAAAAGTTTCCAATAAATATTCTAATATTATACTATGAAAATATTTCTACAATTTCATTTATTTTGTTCATTTGTATTTATATTATAGTATACAAATCTACGACTTTGACAATTTATTTTGAATAAAAAAAAATGTTTGATTCATTAATATATTAGAATAAAATTTATAACTAATGAAATATCTATTTCAGTGACTTACGCCTACGTTGCATTGGCTTATGATTGATTGTTTGGCTAGTTTTCAAGATTCAGGGCCGGATTTAACAATGCTGCGTAAGGCATAAGTCCTTAAAGTTTATAAAATTCCTGTATCAAAAATATTTGTAATTCATTTCAGAGCATTAATGTTTTTAAAATAAAAATATACTATCATAGTAATTATATCCCAGGATATCAATTAATAAAGAATTAGTAGCATTAAATCCGAATTGTATCCGAAATTAGTCCGGATTCCGATAAGGTTATTAAGCACTAAGCCTATCCCTCTGATTGTCGATCTGTTTGTTTGTTTGTTTGACAAATCCTCAATGTCCTGCAATTGTGGAACGAACATACCATGAGTGCAGCTTCTGTTGTGATGGTGCACTTGTAAGTAGAAAGTCTGACTTTTTTGCTCCGTGACGTTCTTAGAGTCATATGAGACCGGGACCTACGGCTTAAAGTGGATTTCGAACCAGTACAAACATCCACGGCACCACCGAGACTCGAACCCGAAACCTGTGGTACCGAGTGCCAGAGCGCTAGTCACTCAACCATTCAGGCCCATTTGTCGATCTACGGTCATTTAGTTGTTCACGCGGACTAATTAGACCACTTCCTACGATTTAAAGGAATTCGGAAGCATTACAAACATTCATGTCACCACCGCACCGAAACCTAAACTTGTGGTACTGAGCGCTGGTCACGTGGCCATCAGGTCACATTTACATATACTGCTATTAATATTAAATGCTATCAGTGCTGATAGGTGGTGAATTTTCTTTATTTAGTGGTTTTGTAACTCCCAATAGTTTTGCTTTTTATTTCAAATAATTTAATTAAAAAAAAAAAATAGTGTCAACATTTGTGTAGATGCTCTGAATAGGTTTCAGGAAAACATAAGTATGTGCAGGAAAACATAAGTATGTACCACTTAGATAAAATACAGATGGCCATCCTCCAAATAGTTCAGATGATAACAAGATGCCAGTTACCAGAGAGGAGACAAATGCCCCTGTCCCGTAGCCAGCCAGCATGAATGAAGCGACGAAGCTTTGCTCTGTATCCGGAATCCATTTCGAAATCATGATGACTAGAATCGGAAATATAGGAGCCTGAAAAGAGAAATATGAGATTTTTTCCCAATGAATTTATTAATTGTTATTCATGTTTACACATCTATTTAAAAATACAGTAATATGTTTACAGTAATACAGTAATAAAAGTAATATGTTTAATTAAGTATATTTAAACATATTTATATTTAAATATGTTTAAACAAATTTATGGTATTTAAAACAAAGTGAACTATTATTATGACTAGAATCGGAAATATGGGCGCCTTTAATTTTTTTCCCAATGAATTTATAAATTGTTATTTCATTTTTGCACATCTATTTAAAAATACAGTAATATGTTTACAGTAATACAGTAACAAAAGTAATATAATTAAAGTATATTTAAACATATTTATATTTAAAAATATTTAAACATATTTATATTTAAATATGTTTAAACAATTAAACATATTTAACATTATTAAACATATTTATATTTAAATATGTTTAAACAAATTTATGGTATAAAAATGTATATTAGCGATATCAAAGTGAACTATTATTATGACTAGAATCGGAAATATGGGCGCCTGAAAAGAGAAATATGAGATTTTTTCCCAATGAATTTATAAATTGTTATTTCATTTTTGCACATCTATTTAAAAATACAGTAATATGTTTACAGTAATACAGTAACAAAAGTAATATGTTTAATTAAAGTATATTTAAACATATTTATATTTAAAAAATATTTAAACATATTTATTGTATAAAAATGCATATTAGCGATATCAAAGTGAACTATTATCATTAATCCAATCATAATTATCCATTGTGTTCATTTTCATTATGTAAATATTTGTTTAACATCAAATATAGCAATGTAAGCATTAAAATATTTGTGAATTTTATTAGAGACATCACCTACAATTTTTCAATTTAAGGAAGATGTAAATAGAGTTTTTTAGAACTAAACGATGACTGGTACTTGATATATGCATGCCCCTCATAAATTTTTTTAATGTAAATAAATTGTAAAAATTCTACAGCTGGGTTAACATTTATTTTAACTTTAAATTTATTTGTTTCAAAATTTTATTTTAACAAATTAGATAATTTTATAATTTTTTTAAATGTTTTATCCGGTTTTTTTTTTTTATGTTTAGCACACAAATTTCGAAAAAATTACATTAAAATAGCCTAAATAATTCTTTTTAAACGGTATTTAATGAAGAGCTACATTTATTTTTTTTATTATAAATGATGAAACTAATAAAAATGTACACTATTTATAACATATGTAGAAAAAAAAAAAGAAAACTACTAAGAAAATAACACTGTCAGACTCATTTTGCTATGCATGGACTGATGGGACCGCTTATGGACTGATTAGTGCATCAACAATGAACACAAAAAATTAAAAGTGGGTTTGGTTTATTTTTTTTTTAGTTGGATTTCTATTTATATAGCATTTATAAAATAAAAATAGTTTTTATAATTGTTAATACTATCTTGAATTATAACTTAATACAAGTTTAATAAATGAAATTAAAGTTTCATAGATAAATGTTTACGAAATATTGATAAATCCCATACTTTGCGATTACCATGGCAATGCTTCTGATATTGGAATAGTCGCAGGCTTGAGTTATCATCAGTCAACAGAAGAAAGAACTTCTTTTTTGAACTCGAAATATCCGAATATTCGAGGAAAAACAAATTGATATTTTGTTTAGCTCTATAGGACGGATAGTGTCGTCTACAATTCTAGATCAATTACTGACTGTAACATAAGGTCTTCAAGAATTTTCCATCAGATTATAAGAAAGGTTGCAGTAGCATTCTAACTCTGTTTTCTTTTCTCTTTACATTAAATCTCTTACATGCATGCCAAAAATAGGGCAGATACTACATGATTGTATCTGGATTTAATCAGATATTTAGATTCCAAGTTTAGTTAGTATTTTAATATAATTGAATATCATTTTGGAAATTATTTTGTAGAAAGCATCTATAATGTTTTATTTTGAAATGTTTGTACTGCCCTTCTAATAGAGCAATAAAAGTATCATTCAAGAACTAGTCAAAACCTCTCTCCTAATATATTTTCGACCAAAAAAGCATGAAAACTTAAAATATTACCCAATCTGAAGCAGTGCTTTCCAATAGATGTCCATTATATCTTATGGACATTGTCCAATGTTCCATTACGTCTTCAAATATGATCAGAATCTTTCATGGGAGTTGTTTTATAGTCCTAAGTATCATCATTTTATGGTATATATTTTAAAATTCTATTTTTTGTTATTTTCCTCAAATTTACATTCTATATATATATAGTTAGCATTTATACTTGATACTTCCGTAACCATATTTCCTCATTAGATCTCCTTATTTTGGTCCATTAATGAACTATAATAAACTATTAACTCGTAGTTTATTATCTGAAACTTTCCAATGCATTTCAAACTTATATATTTTAATAAATTAAGGAATAACTAACATAATATCTTTTATTACAAAATTTTGATATTTTTACAGAATTTACATGCATAAATGGACTTACTGCACCCAAACCAACAATCATTCTGCAAATTATAAAAGTGTAAACAGAAATTCTTGCTGCTACTGGCGATATGATAGTAAACAGAGATGCTGTAAGCAAAGAGCAAATCATAGTCCTCTTTGCGCCATATATTTCTCCTAAGCGTCCACCAGGTATATAGCCAATTATCATACCGATAAACTGCAGTCCAATGGTAAGACCTTGTATCTCTGCATCCCAATTAAATTGTCCAGCAGGGTGATTCTATACATAAGAAATAATGTGTGTCAATAAGTTATTAGAAAAAGAAACAAATTATATAATTTTTTTTTTACAAATCTAAATCGTAGAAGAAATGGAGGAATCGATTATTCTTAGAGGTGCTAGTCAGACATACACGAAGCAAAACATTTTTAAAGATAAATGTACGGTCGTTAATGTATTTTTATAAATAACTTTGCTTTTGGTAATATACAATTTAAAATTTAATTGTTTTTGTAATTAAAATCCGTCCATAATTTTCTGTCTTCTTTATACATTGTTTTGTCAAATCAGTCTAACTTAACAGCTTGTCAATTTTCTCATACGACAGTTTGTCGATCTAACGTTTTGGGCAGTAGAAGCTGGGCGGATAATTATATACATTCGGACAGTAGAAAATGATGATTACTACAGGTATTGTAAGTATTCAGTAGTTTATTAGCAATAATTAAAAGTTTTAAAAATCCATTTT
This sequence comes from Caerostris extrusa, assembly GCA_021605095.1. Lineage (NCBI taxonomy): Eukaryota > Metazoa > Arthropoda > Arachnida > Araneae > Araneidae > Caerostris > Caerostris extrusa. The sequence continues at coordinate 108,233 of BPLR01009592.1, read as the reverse complement.
TTAAGGAAGATTAATTTATTTTTGTTTATCGTAAATATTTTTAAATTTATATCATGACCTCTTATTTATTCAATAAAAAATTGTATAAATACAATAAATTTTTTATTTAAATTTAATTTACTGTTATACATCTGTATTTTTACAATACTTTATCTTTGCAACATTCATATAATATAGGTTATAATATTTAATAGATATTTTTGATAGCAGATGTTATAATGGATGAATGAACTTATACTTCAGTACAAATATTAAAATTTTCTTCAATGTAGAATAACCTATAGAGTAAATAATTAAACAATAAGAAATGACTTAATGAATCCTTACGAATTTATGTGAGCAATTCTGCAAGTTAATAGCTAAGTTTAGTAGAAAAAAGGAAAGAAAGAAAATTCTATGAAAATTTGATATAGGAAGATAACGAAAATGAAAATTGATGATGTGTGAAGATCACAAACAGCTCAATATGATTGTGAATCCTAAAAGAAGTTTTTAAGCTGTTTATAAAAATAAATTCTATAAAATAGTTAAAATGATTAAAAATATCTAAAATAGCTAAGCTGTATAACTAAATTTATTTATAATTTTATTGAAGTCAAAATTCCATTTTATTGGCTCCATTTTTTTGTAATATTTTCAAGATAATAAAAATATTTAAAGTTGATATATTTTGTTTGAATATGAAATTAAATCTTTAACTATTTACTTTTTTACGTTTCAGAATTCATCGGCCAAACTTTAAGGAAAGATAATATAAACATAAAGTACAATTTTTGGCATAGCAAATATGAAGTCGGAAATAATTTTTCAGCAGAATATAATGACTCCTAGTTTCTCTGCAAAATGTACTTTCACGGATGAAGTTACCTTTACGCACTACGGAGTTTTTACTTTGCACATTTCCCATTTGTTGAGCTAATTCTAATCCCCATATTAGATGTCCACATTAAGACCCAACGACTTGCCAGCATTTAACTTTGTCTAGTAGGGGGCTGCATAGACCTAGGATAATAATAATGAAATGTGGAATACATGAGACCCATCAGTGTTCTCCCTTCAGCTTTCTAATTGGTAGGGAGCTGCATAACAGCACTTTGGTAAGGTGTGGAGTATATGAGACCCATCGACTCCCCACCCTCACATTTGAACTGGTAGGGCACTGAATAGCCACAGAGGGAAATATGAAATATTTCACACTTACCAATGTTCCACCATCACCTTTCTAAATGGTAAGGTATGCTAAATAGTCCTAAGTGTGAGGTGTAGATTGCATGAGACCTACCAATTTAACACCATTCAAATATCTGCCTAACAGAGGGCTGTATTGCTAGTTACTGCATGCTTTTTAGGAACTGTTAATGTGTGTAGATGATTTTCCTTATTGGCCCATACGGGCTACCACATCAACTTAACGACGCAGCGCATCGCATTATTTGATAGCATTCAAATTGTAGTTCGAAATGCTATGTGGTTTCAGCCTGACGGGACACCAGTCTACTTTTGCACTAAAGTGTGCGATTACCTCAATATTATACTTGGCCTTCGATGGATTGTTCACCCGATTTATCAAATGTTGATTTTTTCTTATGGGGACACCTCTAGGCCTTCATCTACTAGACTGCAATTAACCTTGATAAGGATCTCATTGCAAAACTTTTAATCATTGTTGCCATTGTTTGCTAACACCTATCATCTTCGAAAGGCTATTCCAGTTACTTGCTAAGTGCTGTCAGGATTATATAGATATTGGTAGTGGCACATTTGAGAATTTTTATTACAATATCTAAATAAATGCTTTTTTTTTATTTCTTCAGCATTTCTTATTTTCCTGCTTACACTTTTCATTTATGATCTTTATCTTCTCTAAAGTATGACCTATGAATTCTGGAACAACCTGTGAATTTAGAGATTAATATTCTGATGCCTATAACATATTTTAAAAACTGATATTAATAAACACGAAATAACATAAAATCATAAAGAGTCGTAATCTTACTTCAAATCTTTCAGTAGTATTATAGTTAATTTTGTTTCTTATTTCACTGCATTCATTTGGGGTTGTTAAAGAAGAAGATTCTTTATGGTTTGGTTTCACCATGTATACAATGGTTAAACTAAGATTTGTCTGCAGAGCTATTGATAACGTTGTGGCACATAATGCTACTATCGATAAGACATACCTCTTTGAATACAACCTGCAATAAACGTTTATATTGAATTACAAAAAAATTGTATATTAAAAACTTTTAATTAAAATTTTGCATTCTTGTCTTAATATTTTTGATTAATTTATTTTTGAACTAGATTATTACTAATAGATAATGTTATCAATCCATTGACAGCTAATTATGTTATTAATAAAATTAAAAAATAAAATCTACAAAAAATTCTTAAGCGTTAATACTTTCAGATATAAGAAGTATTAACTTTTCCATATATTTATTTTATAAATATTACAATAAGGTACAATAAGAAATTAAACATACTGAACATGTCGTGATCAGATTATTCTTCAGTCTTCTTAAAGGGTACAACAACTTAATCTAAAAACAATCGCCTAGCACAACCTAAAAAATAAAGCAATTATAAATTCCCAGATTAAGTAATAAAACATTTTCTTTGACCTTTGCAATTTTCTATAAAAAGAAATACAAATAAGGCATATAATGTTTATGTATTTACTTTTTGACTTTATTTTTATGACTTTTTTTGTATCTATTTAATAGTATTTTCAGTGTAATTCGCCTACAAAATATGAGACTATGACAGATAAGAAACATAGAATTATTTAACATACACTATGTGGAAGAAAGTGACGGGACAAGACACTATAAAGACATAAACCCATATTTATTAAAATTAATAGGAGGTAGGGCCTCCCTTTGGCTGCGATCACAGCTGCAACCCTTCTGGGCATGCTTTCCACTAAATTAGCCATAGTGGCAAGAGGAATTTCCTTCCAAATGTTTAACAGGAAATTTCCATAGTTCAGGCTTGCTTTGGGAGTGGGGTGCAGGCCCTCAACCGACGGTCCACCCGTCCCAGAGATGTTCAATTGGGTAAGATCAGGGCTATGCGCCGGCCACTCCATGCGTTTAACGTTGTTGTTCACATACCCATCAAGAGTCCTCCTTTTGCAACATAGCATATTGCGTTGTCGTCTTGATACCAGCAATCATCGATACCGTACGTTGCCCACAAGGTAGGAAGGACATGATTGTCGAGAATATAACAGTATCTATCGGCATTCATCGCACCATCAACCTTCACCAGTGAGCCAGCCCCATACCAGGAGAAACAGGCCCATACCATCAATCCTCCTCCACCAAACTTTACAGTTGTCACGACACACTCGGGCAAAATGCGTTCTCCTGGTAAATGTCATACCCAAACACGTCCATCGGAACGGAAAAGGGTAAATCGGGACTCGTCACTCCAAAGGACACGTTTCCAGTCATCCAGAGTCCAAGTACGGTTGTCTTTGCCCATCGAAGGCGCGCTTTCTTGTTGGTTTTCGTAATCAAAGGCTTATGAGCCGCCGAACGTCCAATGTAACCTAACTTATGGGCCTCGATACGAAGAGTCTTGGTCGAAATGGCCACACCTGCGGCTTGTCTAAACTCATTAGCGATGTTATGAATGGATGTTTGACGGTTACTTTGAATCTCCCTGCCGAGCACCCGGCCTTCCCTGATGGTGAGAACTGTAGGTCCTCCACTTCGGGGTTTGCTCTGACAGTGTCCCTCAGTCTTGCAGCGACACACAACACGTGCTACAGTTGATTTTGAGCAGTTACGGAGACGGATATCACCCCCCATTGCCACCTTGGCAAGATGCAATCCAACCAACACACCTTCTCGAACTCAGACAACTCTTCCCGTGGCATCTTGACAAAAAACAACTCTAGTCGACTCCACAGAGTATTTATAGGATATGGCCGACACGTGATACCTATTATTGCGCATGTGTCAGCTGTATTGTCGACTTTTCTACTTTTCGAGGGGTGTCCCGTCACTTTCTTCCAGATACATTCATTTTGTATATTTCATTTTGTATTTCCAGATACATCCACATATCCATTTTGTATTTATTTGTAAAGAGCTATAAATGGGTAAATTTTATTACTAATGTAGCATTCCGTGTTTATATTACGAGCTTTGAAGTTAGTTGTATATGTTGATTTTTGACCTCAAAATAAAAATGATTTTATAAATATTTTTATGAACAAAATGTTTTCCTGAATGTATTTATATTATCTTTTATTACAAATATTTTTGAGAAAACACAATAATCTTTACAATAAGATTTCAGTAGCTTGTGTTAAAATTTTTAAGGAAATTTTATTTTTATAAATATAACACCTTTATCTAGTATGATTTAAGACATATTCCTTTTTATTTAGACAAAATTTAGAAAGACAATTTAATAATGTTTTTACGATTTTAGAGCCACAAAAAAATCTACATCACATTACAGCAACATTGTAATTTCTCCTATAAACATATTAAGAAATTTTATAATAAGTGAAATTTGAAACACGCATTATGATTTATAATTCATTTTGTAACTTGATCAATATAAAATTCTAAAAGGCATGTTTTTAAATTATTAAATTCCTTTTACATAACTTTCAAAGTTGAAAATTAAAAACAAAAATCATTGAAGATAAATAATTATAAAAGATGCACCAATATTACAAAAATAAATATAATAATAAATAGATATATAATAATATTTGTATATTCTATTTGGATAGAAATAAAATAATATAAAAATCCCATCATCCAATTATGTCTATTTATTTAGAATTTAAATGTGATGATGGTATTTATTTGATCTTTACACATTGATTCTCTTTGATGTAAAGAACAAATAGATTAAGAAACTAATTACTAAAATAAATAGCATCTTTTTCATAGATTAAAGGATTTAATGATAATATCTAAATATGATACTTTCTTAATATTATGAAGTAAACATGAAATGCCCTGATTGTCAACATATTTTAAAACAATATTCAAATACAAGTATGATGATGATGAAATCGATGAAGTGGATTTCAAGATAATAATTAAATAACAAGGCTATAATGAAATCACTAAATATATGCAAAAGATGTTTTTTCATATTTTTTTAAATGACTGTTTTTTTACTCTACGATCGTGATAGACCGGGAGTTGGTTTTTTCAGTGGATTATGAACACTACAACATCTTCATGCCACCGCCGGGACTGCGAACGTTACTCACTTTGCATTACATAGGGGGCGTGGGTAACTTGAAGATTCAGCCACGTACGCGGTAGTTGCCTCCGCAACGCTCTACGATCCTATGACCGGGATCTACGGTTTCAAGATAACCATTAAAACATATATCGTAGTGCCGGGAATGAAGATGCAATTTGATCAGCAAGCGCTAGAGCTTTTCATATTTATTTCAAGGTCCATGATAATAAGTATACTTCTCTATTTGTAGGTTGTTTGTTCCATACATCATGGAATCTCCTTTTGCACAAGCATAAAATACTTTGACTGAATTCAAAAGATGTGGATTCTTTAAAATACGATCTACAATTCATCATTGATCATTCACACTTTCAGGTGGATGCATCAAATTTCAATTATTTAACTTGATATGACTTGACTAGATGCTTTGAAATCTATGTTCGCTAATGCTGCTTTATCCCAATCGCTAATTCTCCCTCCAGAATATATATATATATATATATATATATGCCAGAAAAAGTCTGCGCACAAGCACATAGCAAATATTCAAGAACGAAAAAATTATATTTTTGAAAATGATAATAATTTCATATTGTATTTATTTTATTCCTTACACAATTCATGAACTTTTCATAACAATTTATGAAATATAACACACTTTGTGTTTAAGAAATAACAATTGAAATAAAAAATAACACAAATTGCTATCAGTAAAAGTTTGCGTACAAAAATATAATGAAATGCGCAAATCAAACTTCAATTAACTTTAACCACTTACTCAGTTTTATTAGATAGTAGTTAAAATATTATATTTTCAAGATTTGTGGCAAGTAAATCACAATGGATTTAAAAGGAAAGGAGATTACTCCTGAAGAAAGAAAGATCATCAAAAACTTAGAATGAAGGCAAAACTCTTCGGGAAATTGGCAAGATTGTTGGAAGAACTTCATTCCTCTATCCAAAGAGTGATCAATAATTACACTTCATCGAAATCTATAATCTCAAAGCCACATTCTGCATGGCTGCCAATGGCGTAGGTCGTCTAACCTTTATAGAGTCGACATTAAACCATATGGGATATATCAACATTTTAAAAGAAAATTTTGAAACAGAGCGCACAGGACTTGAACCTAGAGATGACTTTTGGTTTCAACAGGACAATGATCCGAAGCACACTGCCCCATGTAATGTTAAGCTCACTGGCTTCTGTACAATATCAAAATCAATTGCATTCTCCTCCACAATCGCCGGACTTAAACCCCATTGAGCATTTATGGAACTTGTTGGAGCGAAAAAAATTCGACAAGCACAAGATTACCTCAAAATAAATGTTAAAGAGTGTGATAATCACAGAATGGAATAACATTTCTTCTGAGGAGACCTCCAACCTCTTCCATTCATGCCCAAACGATTAACAGCGGTTCTCAGACGTAAGCCAACCACCTATTAAAGTTTAGTTGAAAATCAATGGAAAGTATTTTTAATGCTTTTTTTCATCTGTACGCAGACTTTTTCTGGCAGCTATTTCTAATATTCCTTATTTTAATTGTTATTTTTTAAACACAAATTGTGTTTTATTTCTTTAATTGTTATTAAATTCTAATGAATTGTGTAAAGAATAAATTAAATACAATATAAAATTAATATCATTATTAAAAATGATTTTTTCAATTTTGAATATGAGCTATGTGCTTGTACGCAGACTTTTTCTGCCATATATATATATATATTGGTTGACCATGTATTATTATGATTATTATTATGGTTTAAAATAAAATTTGCTTTTTAACATCTAAATAAGAATAAATGAATAAATAAGTACGCAGATAAAAAACCATTGATTGTTTTAAAATTACCAGTAAAATTTTTTGGTAACGCTAATTTCGGAAACCATTGTTGAAAATGAGTTATAAACTTTCAAACCTGTAGGTTTCTCAATCTCCATAACACTTCACACCCTAGACGTTTTAACCCAAAAGGCGCAGTAAATCAAAAGCTAACAACAAGGCATTCTAATTCTCTCTTAATTTCTAAATTTTACCAAAGTAGTTAATGTTCATGGGGCCTGATGGCCGGGTGACTAGCGCTCTAGCCCTCGAAGCCAAAAGTTTCGGGTTCGAGTCCCGGCGGTGCCATGGATGTTTGTAATGGTTCGGAATTCACTTTAGGCAGTAGTTCCCCGTCTAATATGATTGTAAAGTGTTGGGCAAGGGCTGACAACCCTACTCTGTAAAAAAGGAAAACATCTTCTGTCTCGAAATCTGCCAATAGGCAGATGGCCTTAGCTCACCATGGGCTGTTGCGCCAATGAAGAAGTTAATTCCATTTCGACTCACTCTGAAAATGAAGCCCTTTGTGACCAATAAAATTTATTAATCACTAGAACATTCGAGAAGATGGAACGTGAACATGATTGCAGTTTATTACTGAATGAATTTTCAATATAACCCATAATTACAGCATAAAAACAAATCAAATCTTAGTACGAAAATTTAATACAAATACTTTTTAATTTTCATAATTAAATTTGTAAATACTTAACCCCTCAATGAATTATGCATAGTATACTCGCATTCCATATTTTTACTCTTTCGGATCATCACTAGTTAAATAGTGCAAAAATTATTTTTTATTATGGCTAAAAACGAGTATTTTTGCCTATCATATAAAATCGAAGACAAACACGAAACACGATTGTTTAATTTGATATTCTATGTCTAGCAACAATCATTCTATCGCGATTTAGTTTTTTGACAAGCATCTGATTTCATTTCCAGGATTTAAAAAATGTTGATGAGGCGTGTGTTATTTATTATTTATGACCACTTGCATTTATTTCAGGTTATTTTCTTTAAAAGAGTAGAAATGAAGACATTTTGAGTGATAATATGAGCGTGATGTATAATATGGCAATCTAGAAAACTCTGGAAATGAATTATGTGGTTAAATTTTTGATTAACTGAATCCAATTTCAATATGAGAATGTCTAAAATTATACTTGAATATATATAATAAAAATAAAAAAAACTCGATAAAAATTTATTTATTTTAATTCTAACAATTCAAAAGTTTTTCCGATAGATTTCAGTAAAAAAAAATGTTTCTGAAACAAAATAATATTTGAAAAATAAACTAGTTCATTAAAGATTTAAATGATAATTAAACAGGAAAAAGACGTCATTTCTCTTTGCTATGCACTTTGTTAACTGACACATCATATATCAGTCAGCAGAAAACTGGAGGTTTAGTTTGTCGCTCTACGGTCATTTTGTGCGCACTTTAGACTAATCAGACCTGGAGCTACTGTTTAATGTGGATTCCGAACCACTAACAAACAACCATGCTAATGGCAAGATTCTAACCAGAAACTCGTGGTACTCAAATACAGAGCGCTAGGTCAATTGGCCATCAGACTGCAGAAAACTGGAGGAATTGCTTATAGCGTACAATTCTTCAATGACGAAAGGTAAGCTTTAAAAATTATAATGTTTTTGAGTGCAAGAGAAAAATTTTGTGTTGGTTATATTGCGTTTTAATTCTTATAATTTTAATTAAAAATTACTTTACAACAAAAATCATTCATCCATTTATTATAACATTTAGGTAAAAAAGGTTTTAATATATACTATATCAAATATAATACTGATGAAAGACTACAGATTAATATAACGTATTTTTTCAAAAGAAGTTTTAAGAAATTTCACGATTTTTAAATGAACTTAAATTTTGCTGGTCTGTTTTATCTATTTTATTTGAAATTTGTTTGTTACATAAACTTTCATCAACATTTAAAAATTTATTTTGATATTTACAATGAACTAACTAACTAAATAAAAAAATAATGATGAATAGTGTTATTTTTCATATTTATTTGAAATTAAAAGGAAAAATCAATACAAATGCAGCTTACCTGAAGTAAAAACTAAATTTTTAAAAGAAATAAAAGCTTTACAACTACCTAAACTTGATACAAACTGAAATAGATAAATTGTGATAGACCCAACTCTCAATCTCATGGTTCAATTATTTATTTGTGATTATCAATTGAGGAATGTGTAAACAATAAGAGAATTTCATTAGTCACCAAAAACAGTTTTTCAAACCTTCTGTAAAGTTGTGTGGTTTATTTATCACGAATATTTGATATATTCATCACTTTCCCATTATAAGAAACGATCAGTGCCTTTACTCGTATGTTTAAGCTTAATCTTGTTTTTATTTGTTTAAATTTTATACAGTAATCGTTTTAACGATTTTGATTTTTTTTATTTTTTTATTTGCTATTCATTTTTTTTTTCCTAATGAATTGTTTTAATCAAACATATTCATCGAATTAAAAATCATAAAAATATTATTGTCCCTATTTATCTCAAAATTTGGTACTTACGTATTAACGGTACCTTGGCGACAGACTTGGCGGTTTTTAAGTGTCGTCAATCTTTATTATTTGGAATAAAAATATTTTGAAAGCGTTTTGATTTTAAATGAAGTGTTTCATATATATATTATTATTTGGAACAAAAATTTTAAGTGTAGATTGGCGCCAAATCTGTAGCTGCGGTTGGCGTGTGTGCTCTTTATTGGCGCAACTGTCGTCAAAAAGTACCGTTAATACGTAAGTACCCAAAATTTCCTCCTGTAATTCAACGTAATTTTTCGTAAGGGAAAATGTATTAAACAATATCGATATCTCTATAGTTCACGAATCAATGACTAATTGCAATTTAATAAATATTATTGCGACTTTTTTCGCTTCATAGACAACGTCATGTCAGATCCACAGGCATGCCGATTCATAGAACAATAAACTGCTGCTGCACAAACCCATAGTGAAACTCCCTAAAATAATGTCCATGTAACAAAAGAACGCTGGCTAAAACTTTTGAATTCTGTTTTTTAAATACTTGTGTATTTGTTTAATACACGTTTTTCAGATAGTTGATGTAGGGATACACGCATTATGCTCTCAAATTTACTTATAAGTACGTTTTATGCATCAAGATACAATGGTTAGTTGGATCTTTATGGGGAGTTGGGACACTTCCATTGTTGTTAACATGATATTTATGGATTTTTTTTTCTTTATAATGCAGCTGGCAAACACTCGCACAGCTTGGTCTTGGATGCCTTAAGGCAAGCGTTGCAGGCGTTACTCGCTTTCATTACCCAGGGGGCGCTTGTAACTTGAAGATAAGCCACGGACGCAGGTAACAATGCCCTGCAACGTTGCTTTCTACGATCGTATTAGACCGGAACCTTACGATTTAAAGTGGATTCCGAACCACTACAAACATCCATAGCACTGCCAGGACTCGGAACCCGAAACCTGTGGTACCGAGTGCCAGAGCGTTAGCCACTCGGCCATTCAGGCCTTAGTTGGTTATGGAATAGATGAACCAATTTCTTAAAATGTCAATTGATAATATTAGTCAATGAAATTTTATGATATATAAACTTCAATTGCTAACACAAATGTCATAATAAGTCTTAACTTTTATCATAATGTGAAAAATTAAAGCAAGAAATCAATTCATCGTTAGGAAAACCTTTTACAGGAATATCGAAACTTGTTTAAGTGTATACAGACAGAGATCCAAGTACCTGTTAACCTTGGTATAAAAAAAATAACTCTCTAGATTTTTCTATGATCCGTAAAGACATGATTAACGTAATTAAATTATTTATATATCAACAAATAGAAAAAAATTTAAACATGTACCCATTTATTTCGTTAAATAATAAGATCCCTGGCATAGTATTTAAATGAATTATCAAAAAATAAAATTAAACTAAGAACTTCAACGTCAGATTGTATAAGATTCAATTTAATAAGAAATGTATTTTATATTGTTTATAATACTGATTTAAGTGTAAAGTAAGTTTTTGATAGTTGTAGTTTTTAGTAAGATGAAGAAATTTATTAGCATGCATCTTAATGCACTATGAACAAAATAAAAAGTCATAATTATTTTAAGATATTTTCTTGAATACTAAGTATGTTGACAAGCAGATAGGTGCTTGCTCGAAGGCAAGTTTTGGTAAAATAGCGCCAAATAACTGGTGAGAAAATAAATTCTATATAAATACATTATCTTGAAAAGGCGAGTCAAGAAAATATTGCAAACAATTAGTGAAAAGAAAAACAAGCATATGAAACAAAATCAATAGCTGCATTGTGGGTCTAAAAACAAAAAAATCACAGGAAATATAATTAAAGCTATCGATAGAAAATAATGGCAAAGCACGTGTATCTATAAGTAGAAAAATTGAAAGCCATGTAATTCCCAATTCTTTTTATTTGTATCTGTCATGGACATCTATATTGAATTCGATCATTGGCTACTTGCGTCGATGCATATGGAAATTAAGATTTTATTAGGAAAGTTTTTAAATCATTTCTGGATAAATGCCATATTTTTACATTTTCATACGCCTAATGAGAAAAAGATTTTTATTTTTGGGAACAAACTTATGTTTTGATTTGTTCTTACTTTTAAAACGGACTAACGTGGTTTCGGAAAATTTGCAGATTGCATAATGTCACACATTTCAGAGTGGTAGATGTAGTACAATCCGTACATCTAAAGTTTGTAGAAGTAAGCAGACTAAACGAAGACCCTTCCCTAAAAAGGCTGTCCAATAAATAAAGTTAGAAAAAAAAAAAATAAAGATAAAAAATACTTTGACTTAGCAAGTAGTACAAACAAGTAGTACTTTAGTAGTAGCACTTTACTTTAGTAGTACAATCAGCTATTTACTACTTAGCAAGTAGTACTTTAATTTAGTACTACAATCCGTACATCTAAAGTTTGTAGAAGTAGCAGTCTAATCGATCAGACCCTTCCTAAAAGGCTGTCAATAAATAAAGTTAGAAAAAAAGAAATAAAGATAAAAAAAACTTAGCAAGTAGTACAAGCAAGTAGTACTTTAGTAGTAGCACTTTACTTTAGTAGTACAATCAGTTATTTACTACTTATCAAGTAGTACTTTGCTTTAGTAGTACATCTGTACATTTAAAGTTTGTAGAAGTAACCAGTCTAAACGATCAGACCCTTCCTAAAAAAGGCTGTCCAATTAATAAAGTTAGAAAAAAGAAATAAAAAAATGCTTTGACTTAGCAAGTAATACAAGCAAGTAGTACTTTAGTAGTAGCACTTTACTTTAGTAGTACAATCAGCTAATTACTACTTAGCAAGTAGTACTTTTAATTTAGTACTACAATCCGTACATCTAAAGTTTGTAGAAGTAAAGCAGTCTAAAGTTTGTAGAAGTAAGATAAAAATACAGTCTAAACAAAAGATCAGACCCTTCCTAAAAAGGCTGTCCAATAAATAAAGTTAGAAAAAACCCTTCCTAAAAAAAGAAATAAAGATAAAAAAAAAAAGAAATAAAAAATGCTTTGACTTGAACCCATAGAACTAGTAGCTCAACCGAATTCTTCCACATTTAAAGTTTGTGAAGTAAAGCAGGTTTCAAAAAGGCTGTTCATTTGGAAATAATCAAAAAAAATAATTTACACAAGTACTGCAATAGTTCTACCTACTTCATTTGTTTGTAAGTGACTGTTTCCTAAAAGGCTGTCAATAATACTAGTATAACAACGAAATAAAAATGCTTTGAAACCCCCTTAAATATAAGAGGAAAAAAATGTATTGTCAAGCTATATATATGAACATGTTGTTAACTTAAAACATGTTTAAATATAAAATTGACTTTACATTTTTGCATATAAAAATAATTTTACACCCAAGAACTAGTACTCACTTTTTTTTTTGTTATCAAACTGTACATAAAAAATTTTTGTTATAAAAATGTTATACATGATTTTAATAAATATGAATTGCATTAAAGCTACATTTTGTATACATTTTTTTCACTAACAATTAACAAGTTAATTTGTTATTATTTTAAATAAATGAATAATTTTTTTACTAACAATTTTTTTTTCTTCATATATTCATCTACTACCAATAACCAAATTTGTGAAAAATCCAATATCAGTAGATTAGATAAGTGTTTAAAAACTTCAATTTAATTCATGCACAATATTATTTTGAAAAATGATTTTTTTTTTTTTTTTTTTTTTTTCTTTCATTTTTCATGCATATATCCAATTAAATTATAATCAATGTTTACTAGATTAAGTATATTTATCTGCATGACTGAACAAATCATGATTACAAAAGGTACAATCATTATATTTTACGATTCGATTAGGAAATAGTATGACTAGCAATAACTAGTCATTGTTTGACGATTTAATAGTACCATGACATGTTATTCAATGGATTATCTCACGCTGATCTGTTTGTTTCAAATTAGAAATAACAAATATTAATTTTATCAGTGATATATTAGCTATAAATAATTGTTTTATTAAATAATAAATAAGGCGTATTAAATAAATACTTACGTAAAAATTTTATTCATATTATAATAAGTATTTATCGAATATTAAGTATTTAATATAAATGTTATTTAAATAATTATTTAAAAATTAACAATTATAATAAATATACACATAGAACATATCGGTCAAAAATATAAATACATTTTTTAAGAAAAGCAAACGAAATATTGATTTTTTTTTTTTAGTTAAAAAATAATTAACTGGCGATTAATTTGACAATTTAATTTCAAATTAATCCTTATTAAAATTTCAATTTGATTTTCATATTTTTCAGCATTATCTTTTTTTTTAAAATTTATTAATGAAGTGTTTTGAAAATGTATTACGATAAAATTCAACTTACCTTAGTTCAGTATTAGTTCTAATATTCTAATAAACTTTCCTACATAGTAAAGCTATAATTTAAATAATTTAAATAATTTAGTAAAACATGTAATGAAAATAAACAAAACGCTGGTAATTTTATACTTGAGTATTATATAAATTCCCTAGTACTTAATGATTGAAAAAATGTTTGCATATTCTACATGAATAAAATTGATTTCAATTAACAGAAGATCCATTTAATACAAAAGAAAGGGATTATATTCACAATTATAAGGTAACTAAGCAATACTATGAATCTTTAATTTATAAAATTCAGTAACCAGTAGTAACCACCAAACACAGCTACAAAACGAAAACACGAATAGAAAAATTTGGGATGAAAAGTTTCGGCAGCGAGGTCGATAGCTATACCTTTTTATTTCATTTTCGTCTTTCAATGGAATTTTTTTATTTATTCTTCATCATTCAGATTCTGAAAAACATTTTTGTGTGTTTTGTTGTTTGTTTCGTTTATCATTTAATGCAGAACATTGTGACTTCGGCATTGTGTACTCGGCACACAGATGTTTTTCATGAACTTCTATATGTATAGTATTGTACTCCAAGAAAATATCATGTTTATTTGTTGAAAATGATCCAATTCGTTGGTACATGTGTCAATAAAATTCTGCCTTACCTTCATGCAACCAAACAAACATATGCAAAACACTAAGAATCTGCACACTATTTTTTTTATTCAAAAATAATTGTACAAACAAAGAATGTGTACTAAACAACAGGATACAAATTCAAGAACTCAAACCAAGTTTCCTTCATAGAAGCTAGACTGCATTATCTTCAAAAAAAAAAAAAAAAAGCTATCGACAAAAATTCAAGATGGACAATGATATTTTCAAAAATATATTTCTAATACTGAAAAAATTTCTCAGCAGTATTGATTTCCATATTTTATAAAAATAATTCAAAAGAATCCAGAAGACAAAAGAAGTGGAAGATCACTTATAAAAACTGACATCTTCCCAGATAAGTCTTAAGATTGTCCAATTTCCATCAACCTAGCTATAAAACGTAGTCACATATTTCGCACAAAATCCTTGCTACAGTTCTAATAAGAATAAATATTAATGATAGTTTGAGAAGTAGTTTTCCTTTAAGATCTGAAAAATGTAAAACAGCGAAATTAAATTCACCTCACTATTTTCAAAGACAATATCAAACAGTAAACTTGGATTTTAGACTTGTCTTGGTTTCATATTCTTATTTCATTACGCTTAAAAAGTATTAAAAAATTAAATGTCCATTGCATCAATAGCAGACAATTTTGGAGATGCATATTTGGGCTTCATATCAAACTTCAATTCAAAATTTTTCAGCTTTTTTAATGACCTATACTCATCTTCATATCAACAATATGAACTTCATGTCCTTAACATTGTATATCACAATGAATTACGTATGGCAGTTGATCTTCCTAAATGAACCCATCTCCCTATTCTTTATCAAGAAATTAATAAACCCATTTTTTGTACAACAAGCAATTAATGTTTTTAGAAAGCTTCTATTTAAAACATTTTTTTTATATTTATTTCTTTTTCTTTTATACTTTAGACACCATCTCAAGATTGGAGCATTTGAATTTCTTAGATCATGCGCAAATTTCTTGGATGAATTGTAAATATCAAATATTTCTTAATTCACCTCTAATAGAAAAGCATGTTAAAATCCTAAATGAATTGTTAGTTTTTTAAAATGAATAAGGGGTCCTTTTATTTAAAAATATCTTTTGAACAACACGTGGAGTGATTTTAATTTCTCAAAATTGTTCTTTCCATTCGCAATATCTAATACTGTTCGTAAACATTCAACTGTGGCCATAACTATATATTTTAATTTTCATCCTTTAAAAATATGATAAAGATTTATGGGTTTTCCCCTGTATTTACCAGTATTGCTTCTTACAATTGTGTTTTTATTATTGGAGAAGCTCTTTTTTCTCATCTCTCCTTATGGTTGATGGTCAAGTGACTAGCGCTCCGCCTTTTTGATATCACAGACTTCAAGTTCTAATCCTAGCTGTTGCATGGATGTTTGTTAGTGGTTTGGAATCAACTGTAGGATTCCTGTTTAATAAGCCTCAGTGTGCAGAAAATGACCTTATTTTGGCAAACCAAATATTTCTTCCTTATTACATCTTATGTTGACTTGGTTCACAATTTCATGATTTTATCTAATATATTTTTTCAGAACTTTAAACAATGTAAAAACAAAAAAAGTTTTTAATCTTCAACATAAATTTTCTTGAATAACAAATTTTCCCAAATTTAAAATATTATTTTATTGTTCCAATTTGTATGGTTTTCTGGTCATACTGCTATTACAGAAAATTATTTAGCAATCTCCTTAAAGAAAGACAGGATAATCTGATTAAAAAACTAATTACCAGAAGATATTGCCCATAGAAATATGTTACCTAAAAAAAGGAATTCGTCTGACCATTAGATACACTAAAGAGATTTAGTATTAAGCAAATACGTATATCCGTTACACACAAAACATTAAATATAATATAGTTTTTATAACACTTTGTATCGAATCTTGCCCATTGCGAACCAAATTCCATAGATTTCTTCACTTCTGTGCTTTTTTTTCCAGTGCAAAGGATATATGAAACAACAACGAGGCAAACTACCATGACAATTTTGGTATAGAATAGACTAGACGTATTAGACTAGTTTAGAAAGATTAGCGTATTAGACTAGTTTAGAAAGACTATAGACGTATTGGACTAGTTTAGAAAGACTTTTGGACTAAGTTTAGACGTATTAGACTAGTTTAGAAAGACTAGACGTATTGGACTAGTTTAGAAAGACTAGGCGTATTGGACTAGTTTAGAAAGACTAGGCGTATTGGACTAGTTTAGAAAGACTAGGCGTATTGGACTAGTTTAGAAAGACTAGACGTATTGGACTAGTTTAGAAAGACTAGGCGTATTGGACTAGTTTAGAAAGACTAGGCGTATTGGACTAGTTTAGAAAGACTAGGCGTATTAGACTAGTTTAGAAAGACTAGGCGTATTGGACTAGTTTAGACTAGGCGTAGAAAGTTTAGAAAGACTGGGCGTATTAGACTAGTTTAGAAAGACTGGGCGTATTAGACTTTTAGAAAGACTGCTATTAGACGTTTAAAAGAAGACTGGTTTAGAAAGAAAGACTAGGCGTATTAGACTAGTTTAGTAAGGATTAGACGTATTAGACTAGTTTAGAAAGACTAGGCGTATTAGACTAGTTTAGAAAGACTAGAATAGATTAGACTAGACTAGAAAGACTAGGCTTTAGATTAGAATAGACTAGAAAGACTAGGCGTATTAGAATAGGCATATATTATATAACATCTAAATCTATACTCCTAGATCTTTAATCTCAGCTAAGACTAATATAATACTGGCATTATTAAAACATGCAAGATGAATTAGAAAGAAACATTAAATTCTCCAATTTTTTCCGTCTTAATTTTATTACTGTACATTGATCAATTTTGATCAAGACTATTGATAATTAATGATTCTTCGTCCTGTTAATGCCAATTGTTAAATTGTTATTGATTTTGACGTCAGGAATGGATTATTCTTTTATTCAATTGATTATCGAAAAACTTCAATTTCGCGGGTTTTTAAAATATATTTATTAGTGGATAAAGAGGGAAGTAAGTCTAGTTCTTTTTTAAAATATATTTTTTCTTTTACTTTATAACTTACAAATTCGTCAGTTTTTATTTTCTTTTTGTTTATTAAGATCAAAATAGATAAATCAAAATAAAACTGACAAAAGGCGAGAATAAATTACTGAGCCGGGTCAAATCAAATACAAATTAGCTTTATATATCTACTTTTACTTTAAACAAGTAATATAAAAAAAAAATTAAAGTCAATTATTATGTTTCTCCCATATAAAACTAAAATGAATTAAATTTAATTAATGAAATAATATTTGAAAAAAAACTGTATTAACATCAAGTGTCATCCACTATAAGTTTAAAAAATGTATTTGAACTTGAGTGGATGAATAAAAAGTATTTTATGAACGATTGAAAATTTGAACAAGATATATAAATATATATATAGGAGAGTGTGAACTAATAGTAGGAATTGAAAAAACGTTAACTTTAAAATCATGCATAAATTCACTTACCTAAAATATTAGTAGCAATTTAAAATACAATATGAACAAATGTTAAGATAAAGTTAAGTCTTGGTGAAACATTCAAACCTCAATTGAAATCTATTTGTGTTGATGCATGACAAAAGCATGTTTATCAAAGAGTTGAATACATTTTCAAGGTCAACAAATGCATTATCGAATTTTTGATCACTTCACAAACACAGGACTATCAATTATCAAATAAGATTATATGATATGGAATTATTTAATTATTTCTCTGAATAGCGGAAACATATTTTAATGACAGACATTTATGAAAATAAATTTTCACGGAAGTTCTTTTTCTTAATGATATTCAAGAACAATGAAAGTACAAACATAATTTTTTAAGGTTGAGCAGACCGTTATTATCTTCATTATTCTAGTTCATTAGTTCTTTTCTTTTTTGTTTTACCTGTTAAATGTGAACAACAGATAATGTTTTTAATTTAACACTGATCCAATGTCGATTTAATGCGTTCTAAAATATACTAAAAAATTAATGTATCTAATTACATTTCAAATCAGAATAGTCAATATTTTTTTTTATTGTGATAAAGATTAAAAATACTCAAAATAATAAAATAGTTATTTTTATCTCGTATTTCAGGTTATTAATTATAATTATTTTTTCACGTGTACGACGCATTTCAAATAATCCTAAACCTATCATTAACCTAAAGGAAATTTGTTTGCCAATAATTTTTCTTTACAAAAATTATTGATTTTAAACTTAGAATGAGAAGTCTTTTTTTTTTTTTTTTAATAATTTTAAATTTTAACAAACATTTTTCTCATCCAAAATTTCACGTTTAATAAATCAAATTTAATTTATATTGCAAATATTTTCTAGATATATTTAATACAATTATTTTGTTAATTATGTTATAGAAGTTTACTATGTTACCTGTTTAACATAGTAAACTTCTAGAATGGATAAACATGATACAAATTCTATTTAAATACTGAAATTTATATTAATTTGTAAAGGTAAAAATAGATTTTCAAAATCTTACAAAGAACAGTTGAACATATTTATTTATTTATAACTTACTAACTTCGTAACTAATTAATTCTTGGATTTATGCATCTAATACATAACCTTTCAAAACAACAAAAAAAAATATTTTTAAAATGTAACTAATTAAATTTTAACAGTTTAGCAATACTCATTTTTTTATTTCTGAGAATATAATTATAATTTGTGTAGATTTGTAATCAATTTATATAATTTTCTTCTAGATTGTAAAAATATTTATATGGAGGATTTTACTTTAATTATTTAATGCACTATTTATCAACAATCACTCTTATTTTGCTAACGCACTTATAAAACTAAATATGTTTTAAGAAAGTCTATAAAATGATTTCTTTAAACAAAATAATTGCCTATGAGTAATGTCAATAAAGTGCAGTTAGAGCTAACACTCTTGTGTTAAGGGAAACATAAAATAAATTTTTAGATATTGAAAGCACTGTCTATATCTAGGTTAGTGGGATAATTGAAAATGCTTTAATTTCTTACATTTGTAAAACATTATAAAACAGGTATTAAAATATTTTCCTAATGATGTAATAACTTATTTTTAATCAACTAGAGCCAACTAAAAATATTTATTTCCTTTTTCTTTATTTTTTGTTTTAATCGTATGTCAATTTCGTTTTAAAATGATGTATATGATTACATGGACAGGAAAAGACACGGTGATACGCCTGCAGCTCGTGAGACACTATCTATTAATCTTCACCAGAATATTTATATATTTAATAAAATATAGATAAACTATATTTATTTACATCATACTGAAAATCGATATTTTTTAAGAGAATGGCCTTTTTTTTTATTTCCGGCAACAGGACGTCTAATGCCAAATGGAAAATGTAATGTTATCACTTTTTTTAAACTTTTACTACTTTTTAAATCTCTCATCTCCAAAAGTGAATGTATATATTGAACAATTTTAAGGCTAACTATTTTTCAACTTAAAGAAGCATTCTATCAATAATTTTACTTAGAGGTAAAATTGCTTGATTTATACGATAATGTAAGGTCTAATGTTTGTATTATGGCTTAAAATCAGAAACGTGTCATAATCAAGCACACGTGTTTGTAGGAAAACTATTATAAGATTAAATGATCATAAATTTAAACACAAACCACTTATATCTACAGTGACTAGGGCCTGAATGACCGAGTGGCTAGCGCTCTGGCGCTCGGTACCATAGGTTTCGGGTTCGAGTCCCGGCGGTGCCATGGATGTTTGTAGTGGTTCGGAATCCACTTTAAACTGTAGGTCCCGGTCTAATAGGATCGTAGAGCATTGCGGTGGCATTGTTACTCCGCGTCCGTGGCTTATCTTCAAGTTATACGCGACCCCTGGATCCTGCAAAGTGAGTACGTCTGTGCAGCGCTTGCCTTAAGGCCTTCAAGACCAAGCTGTCTCAGTGTTTGCCAGCTGCATTAGAAAGAAAAAAAAATATCCACAGTGACTTCATACTGATTGTTACATATACTACATATCATTTTGCGTAAATAAGTGATTCTGATAAGTGCAATAAATGTTGGTGTTAAAATATTTTGTTCTCTTAAGATATCAAGTGCAAGAATCCCTGAAGAGGTTTCATGATCGAATCTGCAGGATCATTGATCATGAAATGATTATCAAATGATCATTGCTATCACTACTTTAAAAATGCGGAGAATCGTGGCGATTTAAATTGTATAGGTAAAATATTTCCTAGTTTTCCTTCAAAACCCTCATACAAATTTCCTTTCGTATCGATGAATTATATACATTAATCGTGGTGCACTATAACGGAACACGAGATTAAAAAGGACAAAAATAGTAATGTAAAAAATTACTTATTTAAATTTTACATTAATATATAAGTAATTGCCTTCACATATTTCTTTATAGCAAAGTTTCCCTTTTCTATAACCTCTGGCGTTCGATCCCACAGGTATCGGGTTCAAATCCCGGCTTTGACATGGATGTTTGTAGTGGTTCGGAATCCACTTTTGCCGTAGGTCCCGGTCCTAATAGGATCATAGAGCGTTGCGGGGGCCTTGTTACTCCTCGTCCGTAGCTTACCATCAAGTTACACGCGCCCCCTGGGTAATACAAAGTGAGTAACATCTGTGCAGCCCTTATGGCATAAAAAGATCACAGTCTGTTTGCCAGCTGCATTAGAAGAAGGGCCCTTTTCTATAACTTACAACTTTTACAACCTTACAACTTTACAACTTTTTCTGATATTACTCCTCTCATTTTGATTGGCCTGATGCCAATTGGCTAGCGCTCTGGCTTTTAGTACCACAGATTGAGGTTCGAATCCTGGCGGTGGCATGGATGTTTGTTAGTGATTCGAATCCCCTTTAAACTATATCCCAAAGTGTGCATAAAATGACCGTAGAGGGACAAACCTTTCATTTTGATTATTAAACATGATTATTGTATAGCTAAGTTCTAGTCATTGCATATTTAAACAAAAGTTACTTTAATGGTTAATCAATATCGATGGAAACATTTTATTTCATATGTTTATTGTTTAGCTAATAATTTAATTATATTTAGCTAAGGATAATAAATTTCGTCAATTGCTTTGAATGCGGTGTGAGTAATTATGCTACTTATTTATCTTTCTTTATCATCCTATCAACAATACTACATTGGCTGTAAGATATATCAGCCGTTGACGAATGTTCATTTGGAATATTCTTATGTATTTTATGCCATTGGTCAAAACATTTTCTATTCAAAAAATGCGCCAAATTGTGTATCTGGGATCATAGATAGACAACGTCTTAAGGACCCATACTGATATGAATCATCATATGCTTGCAAAAAAATATTTTTAATCAGTAATTTTGAAACTCAAGGTACAGAAACATTTCACAATTCAATTGTGGGGTTTGATTCATAGCCAAATATCAAATTCTTTATTTTATAATGGCTTAAGTTATAAAGTTTGTTGCTCTATCCCCTGAAGAGTACAGGAAAATCAAATATCGTGGGGCTCCAGAATAAAATTGGCTATGTTGATTGCCAATGTGGAGAATAAATCCTCTTCCGAGGGAGGATCCAGACAATGTATGGCGGCTGCAACAGCTGAGCAATCAAATACATAAGGAGTAAGGTCGACATTAGGGCAGTTGCCACGCTTTTTTGTATTTTTAACGCCACCAGCAGAAATTTCCATATTTTTGTAGTGCTTCTTCCTTAATCTTTAGTGTTTTTCTGTCGACATTTAGTTCTGTGATTTGATATTTTGTTTTGATCTTAGAAAGAAACATAAGTTTAGATTTTACCAAGGCATTTTTAAGGCAAGTAGGAATGGTAGTCGGATCCAAACTTCTGCCATTCTTCGCCGAAGTTCATTCTGCAATTATAAGTTTAATTTATTTAATTGTTAATTTACTTTATCTTAATTCTCAAAGAACAGTGGTCTTCGAAAGTTTACCCATGCCAGTTATATACAATATATCGGTGGTAACGAAACTATGACTTTGGATCACTGATCCGCGAGGGCTTTTTAAATGACCCCCGAGTTAACTTTTAGTAACTTATATATATATATATATATATATATATATATATATGAGAGAGAGAGAGAGAGAGAGAGAAGAAAATGAAATTTACCGATTTCTGTCATATCACTGCACCAGTGTATGATAGTCGATTGTTATAAAACTTTTTTTTTTTCTTCCAATATGTATAATTTTGTGTGTGTCTTAACATCTAATAAATCAATTTAATAAAGACCAAAATGATTCTTCAACCGAAAAATTAAAAAAATTCCAAATTGTTTGTTTTACAATAATGAAAATAATTGTCGAATATCTACGTCTATCCAGGTAGTTCCATGGTTTTTTTAATTTCGTCCTACATCAACAACAAATATTATTTCAAAGATTTTAAAAAGATGTCTACATAAAATATTATCAAAGATGGCTGAAAAAAAAAAAAAATTAAAGGATTGGAAACGATTCTTTCAGAAAAAGAATGAATACCAATTAAAATGTGACGTCACATTGTCGCAAGTATTATACGAGTATATTCCTGTTTTAGAGAATAATTTTAACTCGATAAAGAAAATAACTGAAGAAAGCCTAACGGTTAATTTTGAAATAAATGTATGATCTCAAAATAAAAGATCCTGATGGCCAATTGGCTAGCCTTCTGACCTTTGGTACCACATGCTTCAGATTCAAATCCTGGCAGTGACATAGCTGTTTGTTAGTGGTTCGAAATCCACATTAAACTGTAAGTCCCGGTATAATTAGCCCCAAAGTGTGCGCAAAATGACAGTAGAGCAACAAACCAAACCAGATAAAGGTCTTATGGGATGTTATATCATAAATAATCTATGACTGTTACAACAGACAGTAACAAATAAGAAACCGTGAAAACATACCAGCTATATTATGCATACAGAAATATATCTATAACTATACACTCTTGACATAGACGCCTAAATCACAAAAATGACGATGCTGTAAAACAACTTAGGAAATTTATCCGATGAAATCTAGTTAGAAAATTGTAAATATCGTATTACATGTACAGATTGCATAATTGTAAACTGGCTGATCTACCTTATGCTAAGAAATTATGAGAATCATAACCCTTATGAACCAATCGAAACTCTCTCTGCGTAAGCGGAATTTTTAATTAGTTATTTTCATATATAAAAACAATTTGAAAACTTAATAATTTGCTGCAACTCCCAACAGCAAATTTGAAAAAAAAAAAAATACTTGGTAAAAAATAAACTGTGTTAGCGAAAAATAATGCAACAATTATTAAAATGGTAAAATTACTTCTGTCTCAGGTTTAAAAAAAAAAAAAAAAAAAACGTATTGGGCAAATTATCTGCAGGACAAAATGCCTTCTACACCTAGTAAAAATACGGCATGCGAATTATAGAATGACAGAAAGCAAGCCAACTATCATCTAAAACATTTGTATTTAAGTACAGTATATAATGGGTTTTCCATCACAGAAATAAGCACCTCGTAACTGAAGTAAAATTGAAAAAAAAAAAAAAAACAAAAAAAAAAAAAAAAAAAAAAAAAAACAGCTAAATGTAGAAAATAGAGTAGAGAATTTGAAAATTAGTTCACAGTTATCAATATATTATAATTCATAAAAAAAAAGATGCCGTTATAATATTTAGCGAATAAGAAATGAAAATACATTAAAATAAGTTTTCAGTAGTAATAATTCTTTAATTTCAAAACGCGTTACAATTTGCATTGAATTACTTCCTGAAATTCATATAAATTGTTTTTGTTTTTATTCCTAATTTTAAAACTTAAAGAAGTCACTAAAACTTTCTTTATCATTATTTTAGAAGATTGAAACAAACTTGCTAAATTCGTCATTTATGTATTAATGTAACTTACACTATTTAATTGAAGAGTGAAAACTACTAAAGAGGAATTTCCTAGACTGTATGCAAAAATATGAAATGTAAATGTAATATTTACTTGAATGAACAAGACTATCCATATGAGATTTCACCTGTTTCCACTTTAAATTGATTGTATTGACTTTGATCGTAAATCTACCCATTCATCTGTAGTATTGAAATATTTTACCTTTTCAAAGTAAAAAGTAATAAAGATTTCTTTGTTCAGAAAAGTATATTTTAACTTTATTTTAGAAAGTTTAGAAATTCAGAATAGGAACTTTCTTTTAAATATTTAGGGATTCAGAATAGGACCTTGTTACTATACTTCTCTTCAAGTTCCTATACTGGATGGTAAATTCATTCTTTATTTTGGTATGTACTGGCATAAAAAATTTGGCTTAAAGCTATGTGAATTTTTCTTACTTCATAACGAGATTTAAATTTATATTTTAGATTTGACTTTTAAAATGATGCTGATTTGTTGACAACATTTCTCAAAAAACACCGATTTGGTACCAAATTTATTCTCTGGGAATATCGATTTTATGGAAGAGTATTTGGGGATAACTGTATGTTTGTGAATATAATAAATATTTATAAAACTAACATCAGACAATATGGTTATCGAAGTTAGGCTTATTTGATCTCTTCATCACGGAACAAACATTGAACTTTTATCCACTCAAACACATTATGACTAAGATAAGCGTGGGAACTATTATGATAAAGTAAATATAAAAGTGACGTGCACTTTGTTTTGACGTTATTTCTTATTAGGGATAGCATTTATGTAACTTATTCAGAGATTTACGAAGCACAGTGGGACTGCTATATTGCACTGCGCTTTTACTATTGCAATTTTAAACAATTCCAAGGTAATTTGGTCTGGTGACTACACAGAATTAAGCGCTACGAAAGGACTTTGCACCATACGGGTTATCTTTGGCATAGGTGTAAATGATTTCGGTTTTTTATCACTTGCTAAGTTTTCAACTAAATTTTTGTTTTGAAGCCCAATCTATATGACCTCTATGGCACTACTTTCAAATGTAATAAAGTAGAAAATAACGAAAACAAAACATCTTTTGAAGATGAACAAAAAACAGAAAAACTTAACGAATCAACTCATTATGAAGTTATGAACTGATATGCTTAAAATGTTTGAACTTACATCAATATAAACGTTCAAAAAACGTCAGGTTATTAATGTAAGCTTTCCAAAATGTAATTAAAAACAGATTAGATCTAAAAAATTAAACAAAAAACATTTTCTAATAAATTTAAAGAAAAATATAGTACAAAACAATCATAAATTATACGAATAATATAATGGAACTTATTATCTAAAGGAACAAATAATGAAATATTTTTGGTGTATTAATTTATAATTTCATACACTTAAAAATACTTTTAAAATTTAGTAACGTTTTTTATAAAATTCATAATTCATGATACCTTTTAGATACACCAGTAGTCCTTACAAAAAATAAATAAATAATTATAACTTAAACTAGACAAGACATTCAGGTTTCTGAAAGATAATCAATACTACTGTAACTGTGGTAGTCCAGTGTTATTTAAATAGCCTTTGTATATCAGTTTTATCAACTACGGACTACAACGTACTTTTTGAAGAAATACATTTCCAAGAAAACCCAACAATGTGTTTGTAAAAATAAGAAATATTAAATCACCTGCTTTTGGGTAATCGAACTCAGAAATTTTTGCATCAAAGTAATAGTATTTCATGATATCGTAAAAGATGATCATGTTTGCTTATAATTCGTGTCCGTTTAATTTGTATGTAAATAGGAAACAATGTTCACATACGTCATATGCAATCAACTTTTACTGACTAATCCTATTCATAAGTATAAATCTGCAATCTACTCATGTGTATAGAAGTATTATTTGTAAAAACCACTAGATGTAGGAAGAAAATATAGTCTGCGGGCTTTAAAATTAAAGAAATTATGGTGTTTGTTAGAGATTTGTTTTAGGTAAATTTTTTTATGATTTTGACCGAAATTGTGTTTTTCTTCATCTTAAAACCGATTCTTTATTGTTACGCTGAATGTAATATATCATAGAAGTGAGTGCAATAATCTTAAAAAAAAAAAAGTGCACAATAATATTTAGACTTTTTTTTTTTTTCCAAAAATATTTAAAAAAGTATTTCTTAAAATATCCTAATTAAAAGGCAATTGATTATTATAAAAAATTTTTTTGCAATTATTGTTATAAAAAATTGTAATTTCAAATAATATAAAAAGAAAAAATAATTTTTTTTATAAAACTTAATTATTTAACAAGTTTATTTTGAATTTACATTAATTAAAAATCGACTAAATAAATTTTATTTTTTTACACAAAATATCATTCTTTAGTATTTAATAAACATCCCTATTTAGTCAACACAAGAATCTAATTGCACAAGATAAAAAAACCCTAAAAAAATAGATAATTCCAATAAGAAAATTCAATATCCTATAAGCTGTGGAAGATAATCTCTTGCTCATTTTCTTGTTAATATAAGACTATATTTCAAAATAAAAAATCACAATAGAAAATAAACTTGATTTATACTTAAGGTCAATTAGTTATACAAATAAAAATTAGTTTGTCCAAAGCAATAAATTCGGCAAGTAATAATATTCTGTATTTTAGAAAAAGAGCAAACCACTATAAATATTTATTTAATGTACTATATTTAAAAGCCAACGGCCATACCATGCTGAATATACCGGTTCTCGTTAGATCACCGAAGTCATCATTGGGCGCGGTCAGTACTTGGGTGGGTGACCACCTGGGAACACCACGTGCTGTTGGCATTCACAGATTTGGGACCTGAATGGCAGGGTGTCTAACGCTCTGGCTCTCGGTGCCACAGGTTTCGGTTCGATTCCCAGCGGTGCCATGGATGTTTGTAGTGGTTCGAATCCACTTTAAGCCGTAGGTCCCGGTCTCCTATGACTGTAAGAGCGTCACGGAGCCAAAGTCAGACTTCTACCTACGGGTGCTCCATCACAACAGAAGCTGCTTCCTTCACCTTCAATCATGAGTACGTATGGCTCGTGGGCTTGGCCAGCCAAGTGGGATAAGAAAAACAACAACACTATATTTAAAATAAGGAATCTGACTGTGTAGCATTTACCAACGATGGCCTACGAATTGCGCAATACAGCTCTTACACATATGTAAGTACGTTTGAAGCTCTTTCAGTCTCAAGAGTCTGTTATGATGTCAACAAAGATTCAATGTAAATTGTAGTTGTTGAATTCTATAAAATAAACAAAAATATCTAAAACAATAAATTTTGAAGAGTTATCAATATATAAATGGCTGAATTAAATCAAAATACATATGCTGAAAAATTCAAACTTTAATAGATGTATTGATTGGAAGAGGTTTTATTATTTGGAACCATGATATAAAAAGTTTATCATGATTATTCACTTATTTTTTCTTACATTACACCGCGAAAGTTACTGAATGGAGTTTTGGGAATGCTTTAATCTAAATTCGTTAGGTACAATTCATCAAATAAGTTCAAATAATTAATTTGAATCGCATGTACTTTCGTGTAATTTATGAATATGTATATTTTGTATCTGAATTAAGGATCCACCGTGTCTTCCCGAAACAAGCTATAGCCAAAAGAGGAAGATTTCAAGGTTGATAGATCCTCCTTTTCAAGAACGGGTTGACCCCTGGTGTGATTTTGGACTTTGCACATTTCTTTTTTTTTTTTTCGCCTGTTAGATTTTTGGAACTGATAATTTGGAGAGGGATAACGAGAAAAGAAATGGTGCGGAGTCGAGTGCAGAGTTCCACGCATTATAGAGGGTACAAAAAAACCTTAAAAGAAATGGCTTTTAAGATGATTTTTAAATATTTATTAAATGTTTGTGCTTTGTGTATCATGTGTTGCAATTGTGCAGTGCTGCTTTTGCAATTTTAATAAATATGGCAGCTAAACATCGCGTTTTTATCTTGAGAAGTAATTTAATTTGTAATAATGAAATTTGTCTTGTTCCTAAATTTGAAGCTAGCAGTTCTAACTATTTAACCTAATTTTAAGAGATTCTGCCAAGAATTTTGTTCTTATACGAAATCAATGCCAAAGATAATTAAGGTATATCTGTCCTTTAGAAAACGTAAGACTAAATAAATTGTTTATTTTGCTACATAATTGCTTATTTGACTGTTCATTCTTTTTTATTTTCGTTAAAGATTAAAAACTCAAACAAAATATGGTTTTTGGAATAAACATACACTCATGTCCATAAATTAAGGATAAAGAAGTTCAGGCAAAGAAAGAGACAGAAGCAAAACAAATTTGACTTATTTGTAAAGTCAATGTATTAAACAAAAGGTAAAGAGCAAAAAGATGCTATATGTTTGACATAATTAATAAAATTGCGATTTTTACTCCCTGAGCAAATTTCAAAAAAGACCCTATTTACAAAAAAAACAGTATAACTGGTCAAGGGTTAATATGGAGTATGTCCTCCTTAGATGCAAATTACAACGCCTAGGCATGCTGAATATCAAATTATAAATCTGATCTTATATTACACCACTCATCAAGCAATGCCCTCCGAAGTTCCGGTTGACAGGTGGGAGGGATTGACGGGCTGCATTTATATTGCTCTATTGATTCAAGTCCGGTGAGTATGCTGGCCAATCCATACGGGTGATATCCTCCAATTGAAGGCATTCGTCTACAATGTTATAAACAGAAATTCAGCACCCATGGCGCCCCGAAACAAACGTACATGTTGTTCCAAACGACATCCCGATAGATGTGGCCTGTCATCGTTACACTCTGAACATGCAGGTCAAACCAAGAATATGAGCTCCTGCACCACCGTAACGGTGTCGTTCAATGGTGTGGTGGTAACGGATACCTGGCGCTCTCCATATGAAAGTTCGGCGAGAATCAGACTGCAAACTAAACCTGGACTCGTCGGAAAACATCACACCAGACCACTTGTCCACAATGCATGCTACTCAAGGTTAGTCGCCGGCGACAGTGAGTTGCGGTAAGTGAACACATCTGACAGGCCTACGAGCATATAGACCAATGTGCCCTAAACGTCTGTACACGGTCTGCCTTGAAACTACCGGTAGCTGAAGAGAGCTGACGAGACAGGTCTGATGCTGTGCTCCGTCATTTCTTTTGGCAGTAACTGCTAAATACCGGTCCTCATTCGGCGTTGTAATGGGGGCGACCTGTGCTGTAACATCTACCACATACCATCATCTTGGAATCGTTGCCAAAGCCTGGAGATGACACTCTAGCCGATTCCAAGTTCCTCGGATACTTCCAGCTGGGTACGTCCACATTTCAGTCGCCCTATAATTCTACCACGTAAAAAATTATCGAAATGCTTCCTTTGTGCCATAACAATGCGGTTATTGCACTAAAAAGGCTTTTTAAAGCGCTTGTGAACAATTTTACTTCTTTGCCACCATTCCTTATATACCCCTCTCTTACACTCTCGTCATTGTGACGTACTATCCGCGCCATCTGGTGGTTTCTTTGCATATTCTTCTTCAAGATGTGTGTGATAATTCTACAGGTGAAACTTTTTATTTTAGAGTTCAATTTCTGTGTGATACTGAATTATCCCTAATTTATGGATATTAGTGTAGTATGACTAAGTTTGTAAATGTAAGGTTTTGATGGAAAAATAACTTGTCACGTTATTTATCATTAATAGATTCATCTTATATCTGTAACAGAACTTCTATAATGCCTGATTTAATTAAATAAATAAGTTTGATAAGCAATAATTAAATAGAAAGATTAGTATTCTCTATAAAAAGATAACTTCTTGCTACACAAAGTAAATTAAACTTTTTCATTGATAACGAGTCTTTTAATGAAATAAAAGGGAGTTTAGTTGTGTAATAATTATTTGAAAAAGATACTTTATCATTTTACAATGTTTAATACTGATAATAAAATATTTTATAACATGTTATAAAGTTTTTATTACAGTTTTAAAACTCATCCGATTTTTATAATTATAAAAATAGCTTTTTATTTTTAAATAAATCTTATATTAAGATTTATATTAAAAAAAGCCTAAAAAAATTTTTTATAGATTACAGTATAAGTTTATTTTTTATTTATTTGTGTAATAAAATCCAAATTTATATGGCAGTAATATATGTGACAATTATATTTTTCCATCCGTACATATTCAAGACTACTGTTTAATTATATATGTATCAAAAGTAAGTAAGCAATTAATATTTATTTTAAAACCTTTAAATATTCTTAAAGGATCTTCAGAAATCTTCTATAAATAAGCTGTTACAACAATATTTAAGATCCAAAAAAATTTAATTTAGTATTATTTGGTAAATATTATAATCAAACTGTGAAAAATTATAATGGATCCATGACGAAATATCCCAAAGCTTAAAAATAGAAATTTATATATATTTTAATCCCAAAGTTTCTATTTTCATGAATACAAATGTTAAGTTTTTAACAAAATTTACGGATAAATTTACTCAATTAAAGGGCATTGTGAAGACAGCTTGAACATTTTTAATATACCTTAAATTCAATCAGAAAATGCACGATATTTTATAATTAAATTATGGTAAAATTAATAATCTAAGGTATTTTTATTGAGGTGCAGCTTCCTAAATATGTACTCTTTTGTATTAATAAAATATGATCAATATTATATATATAAAAACTTTTTTATTATAATTTAAAAAAAAAACCTTTGCATTTGAATATTTTTATATATATATATCTATATATATATATATATATATATTATTTTACTTTGTAAAAATTGTTTTTCTAACTGTAATACGAAGAAAATTGCATTATACTGCTGTGCCCAAAAAGCAATACCAATTTTTTTTTTTTTTTTTTCAAAAACTCTTTATTTATTCTTCCAAATTTATTTCATCGCCTTCAAAGTAATCCCCTCAGGACACAATGCACATATGCCAACTTTTTTTCCAATCCTCAATGCATGCTAAACAGTCAATGGCTGGGATGGCCTTCAATGCGCCCGGCGATTCACGTTGAATTCTCTACAATCTACTCAAAACGGTGTTCCCGGAGCGGTCTTTTGAGTTTAGAAATAGGAAGTCCCATATGAATACGGTGGGACGATATGGGTTTGGAACCATATGGGTTTCAAAAAAACGTCACGAAGAATCAATGCAGTGTGAGCTGGCGCATTCAGTGCTTTATGTACCAATCGAGATTTGAGGCATTTGAAGCAAAAAAATTGAATTGACCGCTCTTTTTGAAATTCCAACATCATCAGCAAAGATTTTGACGTCAAATTTCACACAGATATAAAGGACAGTGCCAGCAACCTAAACAAGAAAAAAATTGAAATTACACAGGCTCCTGAATTTTAAACTGGAAATTGGTCTTACTTTTTGGACACAATCGTAGGCATTTATAATGATAAAAATCATTAAATTATTTTAATTGATGTAAATAGTAATTAGATAAACTACGTAGAAAATGTAATTAGTATAGCTACTCGCCCAAGAGTAATCCTTTTCCAAAATGATTTTTTTCTTCTTTTTTGCCCTGAGAATGATGATTCTTGGCATAATACTCAAATACATTATCTTCTTTTGATGTGTTGAGTATCATTGCCTCCGAGGCAAACAGTGATTTTTATCTTCATTCTTTGCCCTTTCATATTCTCCTTCTTCATGGTTGAGACTACTTGTCTCATTATTTTCGTAATTGTTTGTTACGGCTCATTACTTCTGCACTACTTTTGTTATGATTTTTCTCTCGGAATCTAACCCGCATTTATGTTGTTATTTATTTTAATAATGACCCTTGTTATATTCTTCAAATAAGTTTTGATTTGAATAGCAATCTTTTTTTTTATTTGGTTTGTTCTTTAAGTAAATTTTATTTTGAATAACAATGCCTTTTCTGTTTCTGTTATTTGTGTTTTTCCTAAAGTATGCTTGGATTCTAAGACAACTTTTAATCTTCTGAAACAAGTTTTTGCAGCATTTAGTGAACTCCTTCAAAAGACACGTACAGCTTGTTAATGCTTTGCCAGTCAGTACAGGCAACACTTGCCTTGGGTTCTGCATCTAGTAGGTGCAATGTTCATCGAGCAGAATGTATTAATCAGCTGAAAGTAATGGGTCGTTGGGTCTGTCGTGACGTCCGGTGCTCATTTCGCCTCGTTTAAATACCGTACCATGCTTGGTTTAAAAATAGAGAAATTACTCTTGATATAATAGATAAACTTAGATTATATTTTATCTGAACATCAGTTTCTTCACTTCCCATATAATAAAATTGACTCCTAAGACAAAAATATGAGCAGCATTCTGATTGGGGCCTGAATGACAGAGTAGCTAGCGCTTTGGCGCTCGGTACCACAGGTTTCGCGTTCGAGTCCCGGCGGGACCTGAAAAAGTAATTGGGTCGTTGGGTCTCGTGATGCGTGTTTGTAGTGGTTCGGAATTCACTTTAAACTGTAGGGCCCCTGTCTGTTTAGCCTAAAGTGCACAAGATGACCGTAGAGCGACAAATCAAACCAAACCTTGCTCCGATGTACTATAATTTCTAAAACCGACCTTCAGTTTGAGGGTAGCTGAGATTGGGAAAATTTATATCATGCGAATCAACAGTTAAATGCATTTTGCTTTTAAAAAAGGGGTCTGAAGTCATTCGAATATAAGCACATAATTTTAAAATTTTTTTGTTCCATTATTTCTTTGATAAATAAATTGCCCCATAAGATTATACATTCCCAATGCATTGTGTGGTTTCAATCGTCAAAAATATGGCCATTAAAATACTTGTATGGATCAAACAAATATATGATTATCAAACAAAGATATGATAAATATGATTTTATACTTTAACTCTTTTTTAAGCATGCAACTGTGTTACAGTAGTAAATGTTTTATTTTTATTCTAGGAACTATTAAACTATTAAAAAAAAAATTTTATCGGATGATAAATATGGAATGAGTTTAGAATCTCCAATTTTCAAATTTTGCGAAATTTAACATGATAAAATTTATTTGATTTTAAAAAATGTTTTAATTAATTTTGCCAATTATCTACATTTTGTGGATATTGATTTTGATAATTTCATATTTTTTTTTCTTTAAATATTAGAAATTAATTGACGCTACTTTATCAAATTTAGCATAAATTTATCAAATTTGCCGATTGCCCTTTATAACGAACCAATCTGGACATAATATTAAATCATAATATTTTCTTTTTCAATACCAGCTTAAATTTATCGCATCATGAAGTTAATAGTACTTGGTTTCTTTATTTTAGTCAACCTATGCTGCATATTTTTCTCATATAAATTATGACTTTGTGGCGCCATCTTGTCTTTATAATTCGAAATAAAAACTACTTGCAACAATAAATATTTGTTTTAGCACATTTTTTTTTAATTTTAAAAATCTATTATACTGTGTATATTTCATGTAAATAAAATTAAATAATTTTTAATAAACTATTTTCTATGGTTTATAAAAATTACTAAGTATATTTCTACGTCATTATAGTGACAAAATATTTTCAAAAGGGAAGATATTAATTATAATATTTAAAAAAAAAAAAAAAGAAATGTGAGAAAATTTCATTTACCTATTATATATATATGTACATTTTTATTTAGAATAAATTTTAAAAGAAAATAAGGAAAGGGGAATTCCAAATTGTAAAGAAAATATTATTCTGAATACCTACTTATGGATAAAAATTTAGAAAGTATTATATATAAAAAAAATTAATAATAGAACTTTGTATTAAACAAGAATATATTAAAGTACACAATCGCATAAAAATTGAAATGCTAAGAAAATTTCGAAAGGAAATAATTAGCGTAGCGAACACGCTATCCGAGGCACGAAATAATGTTTCTGTTTAAAAAATAAATACTGACAATTTTGCAAATATTCCAGATTAAAAAGAAATATGTAATTCAAGGGAAAAAATTAGGCTCTTTTAATGATAACATTTTTAATACAGTAGTATTTTAAAGAGACTTTTTATCAGCTTGGTCGATAGCATAAAAATCAACTATATAACCGTACCTTACATTTTCAAAGAAGAATAAAACATTTTGATCATTTTTTAAATTGCTTGAAATATGACAAGAAATTATTTAATCCCAACTAAAAAGTCATTAGTAATGTCAGGTATAGTATAAAGTACAGACATATAAGCGAAATACTGTTAAGTACTTGTAGCAGAATTGTGGATTTTATTTAAAACTAAATGGAATAGTTAAACTGAAAATGGTTTTTGTTTAATTAAATAAGATCTAATTAGAATTCGTTCGTGGTGTTTTTAGTTTAACACATGATGAAAGAAGAAAACTTAATAGAAAAGCTAGAACACTGTTTTAGTTTTTAAGTTACATTGGAATACCATTGTGGGTTTGATACCTTGATTGAGAATTGAAACCAAAGTTATTGACTTTTAAGATACATATCTACAGATATCCATTTTTATATACAGATAAAAATTTAATATGCTTTTTATGCCTTTAATTTACTCATTTTAAAAAACATGGGCTGATTTAAACCTATATGAAATTATTCAATTCATTGTAAGTGGAAATCT
Organism: Caerostris extrusa; assembly: GCA_021605095.1. NCBI lineage: Eukaryota > Metazoa > Arthropoda > Arachnida > Araneae > Araneidae > Caerostris > Caerostris extrusa. The sequence goes on along the minus strand of BPLR01009592.1, from coordinate 73,042 downwards.
CAAACAAATACACAATATTGAACGTTAAATTGATATGTATCGCTTTCTAAATTAACATCTTAAATTTATGCATACACATGAAACGAAATCTATCAATTATATAAATAATATTATATTGCTAAAAAATTTATTTATTGATTAAATTATTTCAGTGTTTGAAAAAATAAAATTCGATAAACAAAGTTGGAAATATTGCTAAATTTTACAAACTAACAATTTCTTTGGCTTTGTCCTATTCGTTTCTTTACATATTTTCTTATGAAGAAACAAACAAATGAGTGATAGTATGCAAAAAATTAACGATATGCAACATTTATTTATTATTTATTTTTTTATCTCATTTAATGATTTTTATTTTATTATGTTTACAACTTTGATATGATTTTAAAATCGAAAAAGAATTTTGTCTACTTTGGCATTATTTAAATGTTTTCGAATATAATTGATATTGGCGTATAACATAAGGTTCAAATGCACATTAATTTCTGCTCGTTTAGCTATAAAATAGTTTTAAATTTTCAAAGTAAACCAATGATGTGTTAGCAATTTCTGAGTGCTAGTTTGCAGTCGTCAGAATGAAGAAAATAAAATTAACTAGTATTTCATAAAATATTAGAGATTGTTTTTATTTTACTTTCAAAATTTATTTTGGTATTTAAGTATTTTGGTATTCTTCTAGAAATAAAAACGTTTCTAATAGTTTCCATTTAGCATATTTTTCAATTATTATTATGTAACATATTAAGAATAAAGATTATATCCAGTACTACTCAATAGATGGCAGCATATGCTATCTTCATTCATAATAAACTGAGCATAGGATAATTGAAAAAAAAGCAATTGTTTTATTCTTTAAGATATATACGAGTAATTCAATTAAGATTTAAAATTTTATTCATATTAATATTCATTTATAAAAAACTATTTCTGGACGAATTTCACAAGTAAAATGTTTTATAGCAGCACATGTAGCATCCTTCATAAGTAGTGTGAAAATATAACAAATACATAAAATGATTCAAAATGTAAGAAAGTAATAAAATAATACATAACGAATGTTTAAGCTGGCACTCAAATAATCTAGTGAGCACTTTCAAAAGAACTAAAAAGTGGGAATGAAAATATTAATTGAAGAAAAGAATAGCAAGACTATTTAAAAATTCAGGTTTTAAGATTTCGCTTATGAATCATGTTTTCTAAATCTTTTTTTAAGAACATTGATTTGAGCTAATTATCAAGTTTTTCATCATATTTTCCAGTGACTTACGCAAATTAAGCAATAAATTGGTAAAAATTAGGACACACTAAGATAAGATGCAATTGCACGCATTGGAAATCTTAGAAATAGTGCTTTTGAAAAAAATTGAGCAATTTTGTGAGAACAATTATAAAAGATAACTATTTATACATATTATGAGCATTTATCCATTTAAGTTTAATGTCAGTTTAAATATTAGTCGTATTAATTATTATCATCATTAATTAATTTTTACATAAATTAATTTTTAAAAAGTCAATAATATTGGATATGAATGTTTTGTACTTTTTCCATATTGACAAATTTAAGATTTCTGTTCATTAAATGGTAAAATGGTAAAATTTTAATATTTTACTTCACTTATACAGCGTAATATTTTTAACAATTATATACAAATATAGCACATCATGCTTCTATACATTTACTTTAATATTTGCATAAAATAATAAAAATATTCAATAAAAATGATTTATAAAAGAAAAAAGAAAATCGTACAAGAAATTTTATTTTGATAAAGCACGAAGTAATTGACGGATTAAAATGTTTTTATTTGCAATCCACTTTATTCACCCTTATAATAATGCTTATTACTTCTTATGCTTGCATTTATATCAATATATTGATAATCAATTTGAAAATAACTGGTTTGGAAAAAACTAATATTTTTTTATTAACAACAGGAATACTATAATTGTATATCAATACAAATTTAAATAGTTTTTAAAAAGCCTATTCAGAATTTATGAGATGCGAAATGCATACGAAATTCATTTTCCAAAATTTTTTTATTTCAGCAGCAAGTTATCCAGTAGTTTAGACAAAATTTTAATTATTGTACGTCCAAAACATGTGAATAATTCTCGACTTCAATAATATTAATAAATGTAATGGATCCATTAATAATGGATCAATGGCTTTGTATTGTTTTTTATCTGATAATAATTGAATCTATTTATATTTAATAAATATTATATCACATGTTAAATAAACATTAATCATTTTATAATAAATTTATGATTAATAAATATTGAATCATATATTAAATAAATAATTCCCTTGAAATTTTTAATTGCAAAGAATTATTATCGACAAATTATTTAACGATGTTTTTATAAAAGCGCAAGTGTAATACACAAATCAGGAAGTAACTTATTGTAGGTTAGTATCAGTTAATAATAATGATATAATGATGCAAATATCATGAAATTATTTGCAGTAGAAGCTATAGACAAATTTATTTACAATTTACATCTATAAAAATGGTTTTTATGATTATATAAAAAAATATTTTATGTGACTGTACACATCATTTTACGAGCTGATCTTTTCTAACATTTTAAATGAATTACTTTGAACTTTACAATACTGTAACATGCGAAAACTAGATATTTTACTATAACATGTCATAATTAATAACGTGCGTTAAAGTAGACGGTTACATTTTTTAAAAGATACTGATGAATCCATATAAAATAAAGGAGAGATTCGTAGTTAAAGTATAATTTAATTTACGTTATAATGCAACAAAGGCAATTTTATGTCTTAACTGACATTACAGTAGCATTTAATCAGTTGAACTTGAAAATCTAGAGAGATTTACGTAAGTTAACATACTGCAATGATAATCCAAAAATTGATAACTCACAAAAGAATTTAAATTTGCATCTGGTTAAAATATTTTATTATTTTAGGATATAAATTTTTGAAATTAATTTTTATGAAAGTATTTTTACTGATCTAATTATTATTATCTCCAGCAATTTTCATAAAATAAATAGCAGCAAATTTTTTTCCGTATTAATACTATACATTCAGGAAGAATCCTTTATGTCAAACAATTTGCAGTAGTTTAAGTGATGTTAAAATAAATTTAGTTTTCGTGTGATGTTTTATGTTTAAGGAGAGAAAAAAAATAATTAAGTCGTTAAGGAAAACAAAGAGTTGCTAAAAATTGCTTTTAGAAAAATCTTCAATAAGAATTTTTTGTCTTCTATATTTTTTCATCATAATCCGCCTAACTGAGCAATATGTCTTGTTAAAATAATTTTGGTTGTGAATTAGAGAGTTATATTTAAAGTTTTCCACGAACTACTTACTTAAAAAAAGTAACATTCACTTTTTACAATTCTTGTTTAATTTTTTGAATCTATAAATAGTATTTTTTATTTATCTTTGATATTCTATAAGTATTTTTCCCTCATGATAAACTGGGAATTTAGAGGAAGCTTTTAAACATTTAAAATATTCGAAGATTTAAAACAAATTTCATTATTTAGGTTTTTATTAGTATAATTTCAAAAATTTTGATTATTCTTTAATTTCAATCTCTCTGAGCATTGTAAAAAAAAAAAAAAAAAAATTTTTTCCATGCATCGTTCGTCTTAAAATTTTTAATATAGGTTAAATAAAACAGGTTTCGACAATTATCAATATTTTTCGTATATATTGGAACTACTTAAATTGTGATAATGTATTTTCTTTAAATATATACATTAAAATCCTTATTTTCAAGAAAATTCAAGAAATCGCCGCCACATTTTCACAATTAAATGAATGTTTAAGTTTCTTATTCGTGAATACTGAATCATTCGGCCCCTAGATTTAATGAACCCATATCTATGGAATACATCATTATAAAATAGTATAGTATAATCATCATTATAAATATTATAGAAGTTCATCATTATAAAATGATTGTAAAGAAAAATAATTTAAACCTTATTAAATTTTCCTGAAATGAATAATTTGAAATAAAAGTCTTTATAAAATTATAAAATTAAATTTAAAAAAAAAAAACATGTTTTTTATTTATTAAAATATTTACTTAAATTATTTATTGAATAATATCTATATATCTTTATTTATTATTTTTATAATATATATCTATCAATAATTACTTATTTATTTATAATATTATATAATAATATAAATTATTTATTAAATATATACTTTATCAGCAAAATGACAATAACGTGGAGAGAAATTTGAATTAAAAGTAATTCAAAGCTTATTTGATAAAAAATATTTATCAAACTGATTGTTAAATTTCTTATCAAGTATGTATGTCATTGTATAAATAAAATTACTATTTTAGTACCAATTAAATTATTTACTTTTAAATTATTTATTAATATATATTATATAATAAATAAGATATATATTAAATTATTATTATTATAATATACACTTTTAACCGGGAACTACAATTTCCCTAAGGTATCCTGGACAACTTAGTATTCAGTCAATTTTATCAAAATGCATGTATTCGTCGAGGAAAGTTTTCCTAGTTTGATTACTTTTCAAAGCTAAAGGCAGGAGAGGTAAAAAAGAAAACACAAAGCTCATAAAAATTCGGCGATTTTTCGATCGCTGGCTGTTGTTTCGAGTTGACGGTTTAGTTGAGAATTTACATCAAAATCTTGGCATGTTTGAGTTGAAGAAAGTTCTTCGTTTGCGCACAAAACTGTCTTTGTTTTCTTTCTCACTGTTTTTTTTTTTTTTTTTTTTTCCTCTCTCCATTGCGGTGTGAAGTGGTGAATAAGCAGAAACCCAAAATCAGTTTAGAAACACACACAGGCAGGGCAGCAAGTTTCAAATAAAAACCAGTCAGAAGTTGTTCTTGCTTTATTTGAGGGAAAACAGCAGCAGCACAACCGATGCAGAAAACGTCAAAGTCCTCTTTTGTGCCTGGGACTTTTAGAAGAGAGAAGTCGTATTGAAGAATGCAGGGGAGTGTAGAGTTTGCAAACGATTTCTGGGTGTGTTTTTCCCCCTTCTACATTTTCACGACGCTGGAATTCTGCGAAAGCGTGGACTTTAAAGATTTTGTCCAACCAATCTTTGTATGGAAATGGGTTTGATAAAAAAAAAAAGATTTTCAAGTAATCAAAAGAAGACTTGGAAGTCGTTCACATAAAAGGAGCATGTTTTCAATTTGAATATTGGCAAAGTAATCAAAATATAACTTTTTAATCATGTATGTAATTGAATCTGTTTTTAAATTATTTGATTTTCTATGCATGTATATATTCATGTATGTTCATGTTATAGAATATATTGCTTAAGGTAATTTCTTTTTTTTTGAAAATCTTAGTAAAAATAGTTTGAATCTACTCCATTGAGCTTTTTAAATACAGATCCTGTTGTATAACATGACATACCAACTAATAATTACATGAGATAGAATTCATACATTACTATTTGGTTCGATTAAAGTTATTATTATATATGTATATATTATTTATTCATTATTTATATTATATAAGTTATTAAATAAGTACTTTTTCCACACTTTATTGTCTTTTTTGCTAATAATTTTCTATTCAGAATATTTCTAGGATAATTTGTTAATAAAGTTTTATGAAACGGATTGTCTACTTTTATATAAAATAAGCATGCCACTGAATAACAAAAATTTATTATTTTAGTATCATTTAAATTTAAATTTTATTATACAAGCATTATTATATTCTCTTAAAGCACTTAAAATTATTTTTATTTATTAAAATATTTAAATTTAAATTATTTATTAAATTATATCTTAAGTTAAATATATATACTTAAATTTATATAATATAAATTATTATTTATTAAATATATTCTTTATCGGAAAAATGACAATCAAGTGGAATGAAATTTGAATTAAAAATTATTTCTAGGCTTACCTGATAATAATTATCTATCAACGAAATGCTTTATATTTTATCAAGTATGATATTACTGTATAAATACAATTTATTTTTTTAGTATCATTTAAATTTTGCTTTAGAATGCAATGTCTTCTCAAATTCATACATACTATTCAAATGTTATGCATTTTTAGTATACATTAAATAATTATACCAACTGGGATTTTTTGGCAGAATAATAAATAAGAAGATATTGGTTATTTAACTAAGTCTCTGGGATTGGCAGTAGAAAACCTAAAAAATAAATGAATAAAGAGTTTTAACCTGGAACTACAATTCCCCCTAAGGTATCCTGAACGACTTAATATTCAGTCAATTTTATCAAGATGTATGTATTCGTCGAGAAGTTTTTCTAGTTTGATTATTCTTCACATCTAAAAGCAGGAAGAAGTTAAAAAGACACAAAACTCATAAAAACCCTGCGATTTTTCGATCGCTGGCTGTTGTTTCGAGTTGACAGTTTATTTCAGTATTTACATTCAAATCTTGGCATGTTTGAATTGAAGCAAGTTCTTCGTTTGCGCACAAAACTGTTTTTTGTTTACTGCTTCACTGTTTTTCTCTCTCGATTGCGGTCCAAAGTAGTGCATACGCGATACCCAAATCAGGTTAGAAAACACATGCAGGCAGGGCCGCAAGTTTCAAATAAAACCAGACGAAGTTGTTCTTGCTTTATTTGAGGGCAAAACAGCAGCAGCACAACCGATGCAGAAAACGTCAAAGTCCTCTTTTATTGCCTGGGACTTTTAGAAGAGAGTCGTATTGAAGAATGCAGGGAGTGTAGAGTTTATCAACGGTTTCTTCGTTTTTCTTTCTTTATTCTTTTAAATTTTCACGACGCTGGAATTCTGCGAGCGTGGACTTTAAAGATTTTGTCCAAGCCAATCTCTGTAAATGGGTTTGCAAAAAACAGTATTTTCTAAGTAATCAAAAAGACTTGGAAGTCGTTCACATAAAGGGAGCGTGTTTTCAATTTGAATATTGGCAAAGTAATCAAAATATAAGTTTTAAATCATGTATGTAGTTGAATCTGCTTTTACATCATTTGATATTTCTATGCATGTATTTATGTGTGCGTGTGTGTATGTGCTATGCAATATGTTATAGAATATATTTCATAAAGGTAATTTATTTTTAAATCTAATAAACATATTTTTGAAACTACTACATTGAGCTTCCTAAGAGACATATGCTGTTACATAACCAACGATGTTCTAGAATTAAATAGCTATGATACAGCCTTCATACAACATTATTTTTTGTTCTAACACTATTAAGATATTTTTAAAAAACGCCTCACATTCATATATATTTAGTAATTTATAAGATAAATTATTATTTGTTAACTACTTATATTGTCATCTAATGGAGAATAAAGTGGAAAGAAATTTGAATTAAAAATATTTCTAGACTTTATTTGTTAATAAATATTGTTACATTTTTTTATCAAGTATGCATGTTACATTAGAAATGTAATTTACCTTTCTAGTAGTATTTAAATTTGGCTTTATAATACAATAACTTTCAAGTTCATACATATTATTCAAATGTTATTCCTTTTTGTATACTTTAAATAGTTATAAAAACCGGGTTTAAGGCAAAATAATAAATAAGATTATATTGGATATTTAACTAGTTCTTTAGTTTAGGTAGAAAAACCTAAAAAAAGAAAATAAAGAAAAGAGTTTTAACCTGAAACTACAATTCCCTCTAAGGTGTTCTGGACAACTTAATATTCAGTCAATTTTATCAAAATGCATGCATTCGTCGAGAAGTTTTTCTAGTTTGATTATATTGAGGGTTTTTCTAGTTTGATTATATTGAGTTTGATTTAGAAAAAAAAAAAAAACAAACTCATAAAAATCCGGAGATTTTTCGGTCGCTGGCTGTTGTTTCGAGAGTTGACGGTTTAGTTGAGAATTTACATCCAAATCTTGGCATATTTGAGTTGAAGAAAGTTCTTCGTTTGCGCTCAAAACTGTTTTGGTTTTTTCTCACTGTTTTTTTCTCTCTCTCACCATTGCGGCGCAAAGTAGTGCATAAGCGAAACCTAAATCAGTTTAGAAAGACACACACACGCAGACCAGGGCCGCAAGTTTCAAATAAAACCAGACGAAGTTGTTCTTGCTTTTATTTGAGGGAAAACAGCAGCAGCACAACCGATGCAGAAAGCGTCAAAGTCCTCTTTTATTGCCTGGGACTTTTAGAAGATGGTCGTATTGAAGAATGCAGGCAGTGTAGAGTTTGCCAACGATTTCTCGTTTTTTCTTTTCTTTTTTAATTTTCATGATGCTGAAATTCTGCGAAGCGTGAGCTTTAAATATTTTTGTCCAACCAATCTTTGTATGGAAATGGGTTAGAAAAAAGTATTTTCGAAGTAATCAAAAAGAAGACTTGGAAATCGTTCACATAAAAGGAACATGTTTTCAATTTGAATATTGGCAAAGTAATCAAAACATAACTTTTAAATCATGTATGCAATTGAATCTGTTTTTATATCAATTGATTTTTCTATGTAGGTGTGCATAAGTTACGTAATATGTTATAGAATATATTACAGTAGCCAATATATAGATAAAAAAAATCATTATTTATTAAATACTTATTTTGTCAGCAACAGATAAATAGAGACTAAACGTAAATATAAATAAACAATTTTGAAATTATACTAATAAATCTAAATATACTTTAATGAATATTTATGCCGCTTATTTGTGAATACTGAATCATTACGCCGCGGATTTTGTGAACCATATTTGTGGAACACATCATTATAAAATAGTAAATATACTATGACTAATATAGTAGTCATAGTATAATAGTCATTATAAATATCATAGAAGTGCATCATTATAAAATGTTTGTAAAGAAAAAATATAAACTTATTAATTTATTATCTTAAAACATTTAACAAATTTTTTTTATTTATTATATATAGAATTAAATTACTTATTAAAAAAATATCCATATTATATTATTATTATATATATTATTTATAAATTATTTTATATTAGTTATTAAATACATACTTTGTCAGCAACAGGACAATAAGTAGAGAAAATGTGAATTAAAAATATTTCTAGGCTTATTGGATGATAAATATTTATCAAACAGTTGTTACATTTTTTTTTTATCAGTATGCATGTTAATGTATATAAGCAATTTACATTTGTTGTACCATTTATATTTGAAATTTATTAGACACGCAATGGCATATCTTCTTATATTACTTATCAAACATTTTTATTTATTAAAATATTTAATATTAAATTAGTTATTGAATAATATCTGTTATATATATATATTTCACAATTATTATTATAATATATGTAATAATTATTATTAATTTAAATTATTATTTATTAAATACATACTTTGACAACAAATTGGAGAGAAATTTCAATTAAATTAATTACAGGTTTATTTCATAATAAATCTTTATCAAATGGATTGTTAAATTTTTAATTCAGTATGCATGTTACTCTAGAAATATAATTTACCGTTTTATTAGCATTTAAATTTAGCTTTATGATGCAATACCTTTCAAATTTATACATACTTTTCAAATGTTATGCATTTTTAGTATTCTTTAAATAGTTATACCAACTAGGTTTTTAGGCAGAATCATAAATAAGTAGATATCGGTTTATTTAACTAGGTCTTTTGGTAGGTAGTAGGAAACCTAAAAGAAAATAAATAAAGAATTTTAACCTATTTCTACAATTCTCCTAAAGGTATCCTAGACAACTTAATATTCAGTCAATTTTATCAAAATGCATATATTCGTCGTGAAGCTTTTTCTAGTTTGATTATTTTTCACAGCTAAAGGCAAGAGGAAAGAAAAAAAACACAAAGCTCATAAAAATCGCCGATTTTTCGATCGCTGGCTGTTGTTTCCAGTTGACGGTTTAGTTGAGAATTTACACCAAAATCTTGGCATGTTTGAGTTGAAGAAAGTTCTTCGTTTGCGCACAAAACTGTTTTTGTTTTCTTTCTCACTGTTTATTTTTTTCTCTCTCCGTTGTGGTGCAAAGTAATGCATAAACGAAACCCAAATCAGTTTAGAAACACGCAGGGCCGCAAGTTTCAAATAAAACGTGACGAAGTTGTTCTTCCTTTTATTTGAGGGGGAAAACAGCAGCACAACCGATGCAGAAAACGTCAAAGACATCTTTTATTGCCTGGGACTTTTAGAAGAGTTGTACTGAAGAATGCAGGGAGTGTAGAGTTTGCCGACGGTTTCTCGTTTTTCTTCTTTTTTTTTTTTTTCTTTTAAATTTTCACGACGCTGGAATTCTGCGAAGCGTGCGCCATGAAGATTTTGTCCAACCAATCTTTTGTATTGAAATGGGTTTGGAAAAAAAAAGTATTTTCGATGTAATCAAAAGAAGACTTGGAAGTCGTTCACATAAAAGGAACATTTCAATTTGAATATCGGCAAAGTAATCAAAATATAATTTCTAAATCATGTATGTAATTGAATGTGTTTTTAAATTATTTGATTTTTCTATGCATGTATGTATTTATGTATATGTGTGCTACGTAAATATGTTGTAGAATATATTGCATAAGACAGTTGTGTTTTGAAATTCCTATTAAAAATATTTCGTAACGATTTCATTGAACTTTCTAGATACAGATGATGATACTTAAGATGACATACTAATTATGTTCTAGATTTAAATATTTATATGACATAGAATTCATACAGCATTAGTTTGTTCGATCACATATATAATTAATGAATAATATATATATATATATATATATATATAAATTATTAGCTGTTAAATACATACTTTATCTACACTTTACTGTCCTTTTGATAATAATTTTGAATTAAGTATACTTCTATGTTTATTTGATAGTAAATAATTATCAAACTTATAGTTAAATTTTAAAATTTTTAATTAAGTTTGCAAGTTAATGCATATAAACAATTTACATTTTTAGTACGATTTAAATTTGAAAAGTATTACACAAGCAATGGAATATCCACTTATAATAAATAACTGACATTTTTATTTATTAAAATATTCACTTTTTAAATTATTTATTAAAAAATGTCTGTTTATTATATATATAAATTATTATTCATTAAATACATATTTTGCCAGCAAAGGACAATAAAGTGGAGAGTAATTCGAATTAAATATTTATAAGCTTATTTGATAATAAATATTTATCAAATAGGTTAATAATTTTATATAAAGTATGCATATTATATTATGTTATCAAGTATACAGGTTACTATATAAATAAAATTTACTTTTTTAATAGCATTTAAATTTAAAATGCAATATCTTTCAAATTCATACATACTATTTAAATGTTATTTATATTTTGTATATTTTAAATAATTATACCAACTGGGATTTTAGGCAGAATAATAAATAAGAAGATATTGTAAATTTAACTTGGTCTCTGGGTAGGTAGTAGAAAACCTAAAAAAAGAAAATAAATAAAAGAGTTTTAACTTGGAACTACAATTCCCCCTGAGGTATTCTGGACAACTTAATATTCAGTCAATTTTATCAAAATGCATGTATTCGTCGAGAAGTGTTTTCTAGTTTGATTATTTTTTACAGCTAAAGGCAAGAGTAAAAGATAAAAAAAAAAAAAAAAAAAAAGCCCATAAAAATCCTGCGATTTTTCGATCGCTGGCTGTTGTTTCGAGTTGGCGGTTTTAGTTGAGAATTTACATCAAATCTTGTCATGTTTGAGTTGAAAAAAAGTTCTTCGTTTGCGCACAAAATTGTTTTTGTTTTCTTTCTCACTGTTTTTTATTTCTCTCTATCCATTGCGGTGCAAAGTAGTGCATAAGCGAAACACAAATCAGTTTAGAAACACACACACGCAGGCAGGGCCGCTAGTTTCAAATAAAACCAGACGAAGTTGTTCTTGCTGTTTTTCCTTCAAATAAAAGCAGCACAGCCGATGCAGAAAACACCAAAGTCCTCTTTTATTGCCTGGGACTTTTAGAAGAGAGTCGTATTGAAGAATGCAGGGAGTGTAGAGTTTGCCAACGATTTCTTCGTTTTCTTTCTTTATTCTTTTAAATTTTCACGACGCTGGAATTCTGCGAAGCGTGGGCTTTAAAGATTTTGTCCAACCAATCTTTGTGAGGAAATGGGTTTGGAAAAAAAGTATTTTCAAGTAATCAAAAGAAGACTTGGAAGTCATTCACATAAAGGGGACGTGTTTTCAATTTGAATATTTGCAACGTAATCAAAATATAACTTTTAAATCATGTATGTAATTGAATGTGTTTTTAAACCATTCGATTTTTTTTTGTATGTATGTTTGTACGTATGTATGAGTGAAGTATTGTTTTTAAATCATTTGATATGTGTTTGTGTTACGTGGTATGTTATAGAATATATTGCATTTTTTTTAAAATCTAATTAATATATTTCGAAACTACTCCACTGAACTTTCTGAATACTGATAATGTTGCATTACATGACATACCAACGACGTTCTGGAATTAAATATTTATCTGACATGCGATTCATATAGCATTATTTTGTTCGATCACAGTTATTATATATATATATATTTTTATCAATTATATATATATTAATTTATATAAATTTTTAGTTATTTAATACATACTTTATATACATTTTATTTTCATTTTGCTAATAAATTTGAATTAAGAATATTTCTAGGTTTATTTGATAATAAATATTTTTCAAACGAATTGTTAAATTTTTTTGATTACATTTTTACAAAAATTTTTTATTGATTAAAATATTTACTTTTAATTATTTATCAAGTAATAAATATATTAATTGTATATAAATATTGCCAGCAAATGGACAATAAAGAGAAGAGTAACTTGAATTAAATCTTTCTAGGCTTAACTGATGATAAATATTTATAAAACGGATAGCTACATTTTTTATCAAGTATGTCTATTACTTTAAAATATAATTTAAATTTTTAGTAACATTTAAATTTTAGCTTTATAATGCAATACCTTACAAATTCAGACCACTATTCAAAAGCTGCTCATTTTTAGGAAGCTTTAAATAGTTGTACCAAATGGGATTTTTAGGCAGAACAACAAATAAGTAGATATTGGTTATTTAACTAGGTCTTTGGGTTAGGTTGAAGAACACCTAAAAAGAAAATAAATAAAGAGTTTTAATCTAGGACTACAATTCTCCCTAAGGTATCCTGGATAACGTAATATTCAGTCAATTTTATCAAAATGCATGTATTCGTCGCCAAGTTTTTCTAGTTTGATTATTTTCACAGCTAAAGGCAGGAGGAAAGGGGAAAAAAAAGAACACAAAGCTCCTAAAAATCCGGCGACTTTTCGATCGCTGTTGTTTCGAGTTGACGGTTTATTTGAGAATTTACATCCAAATCTTGTCATGTTTGAGTTGAAGAAACTTCTTCGTTTGCACATAAAACTGTTTTTGTTTTTCTCACTTTTTTCCCCCTCTCCATGGCGGTGCAAAGTAATGCATAAGCGAAACCCAAATCAGTTTAGAAACACACACGCAGGCAAGGCCGCAAGTTTCAAATAAAAACCAGACGAAGTTGTTCTTTCTTTTTTTGAGGGAAAACAGCAGCAGCACAACCGATGCAGAAAACGTCAAAGTCCTCTTTTTGTCTGGGACTTTTAGAAGAGAGTCGTATTGAAGAATGCTGGGAGTGTAGAGTTTGGCAAACGATTTCTGGTTTTTTTTTTTTCCCCTTTTGACATTTTCACGACGCTGGAATTCTGCGAAGCGTGGACTTTAAAGATTTTGTCCAACCAATCTGTGTATGGAAATGGGTTTGAGGAAAAAAAGTATTTTCGAATTAATCAAAGGAAGACTTGGAAGTCGTTCACATAAAAGGAGCATGTTTTCAATTTGATTATTGGCAAAGTAATCAAAATATAACTTTAAATGATGTATATAGAAAATCTGTTTTTAAGTCGATTTGAAGGCCATCCCTGCCGATGATATTTTTAGCATGCATTGAAGATTAGAAAAAAAATTGGCATAAATTCATTGTGCCCGGAGGGGATTACTTTGTAGGCGATGAAATAAATTTGGAGGAATAAATAAAGAGTTTTTAAAAAAATAAATGGTCTTACTTTTGGGGCACAGTAGTATATGATTATAGCAGCATAGTAAAAAAAAAAATGTATTCTATATCATAGATTGTGTTCCAAATGTTATATAAAATATAAATTATTTACTGACCAATGAATCCTTCTAATTCATATATACCGTATAAATCAGTGGGAAGCGTGATGCTCAAAATATACACTCAAGAGCCAAAACATTATGACCACCCCTCGTGGGTTGTTCGCGACATTTTGCAATGAACTCGCCTGGATGACGTGGAAGGCACGTGATCAAGTGGAAGTGGTATTTAACTGCTGCTGGAGATTGAATTGCCTTGTCAGATGGATCACGGTTTGTCATTCATCACGCCGATGGCCGTGTCAGGATACGCCATCTTCCAGGCGAACAGTTGCTGCCCTCAATGTACAGTAGGTCATACACAGGCCGGTGGTGCCGGTATTATGCTTTGGGGGACGTTCTCTTGGGCGTTTCTGGGACCCGTGTTTGTGGTAGAGCAGACCATGAATGCTACAGGGTATCTGAACATCATTGCGGACCAGTTGCACCCTTACATGGCCTCTGTTTTCCAGCTGGAAATGGAATGCTCCAACAGGACAACGCCCCTTGTCAGAAGGCTAAAATTGTGTTGGAGTGGTTCCAGGAACATGATGCTGAATTCCAGTTAATGTCCTGGCCGACTAACTCACCAGATATCAATCCGATAGAACACATTTGGGATGTCCTGGGACGGCAGCTCAGAGTTCAAAGACCACCAATTCGCAATATCTCGGATTTGCGTGACCGCTGCTGAAACATCTGGTACAATCTGTCTCTGGCCATCTAACAAGGACTTGTGGCATCCATGCAAAGTCGGGTTGAAGATGTGTGTTGCGCGTCACAGGGGCCAACTCGTTATTGACAGGTGGTCATAATGTTTTGGCTCTTGAGTAGATGTAATAAGTGCCGCGACATATAATTGTTTAAGATTGACTGATTATCTCATAATTTAAAAAAATACTTTTATTATGTAAAAAGTTAATGGATTTAGATTTTCTAAAAAGGATAATGGATTCAAAATTCCATATATTT
Organism: Caerostris extrusa; assembly: GCA_021605095.1. NCBI lineage: Eukaryota > Metazoa > Arthropoda > Arachnida > Araneae > Araneidae > Caerostris > Caerostris extrusa. Next base: position 57,938 of record BPLR01009592.1, on the reverse strand, counting down.
TCAGGGTTTTAAAAATTTCATTCCTCACAATTGAATGAAAAAATGGTCAGAAAAGGCATGTATTTTATTTTTTTTCATTTCTATTGTAAGTTGTTTACTATTTACTGTCTATAATTTTCTAATTTTATGCAATAAAGCGAATTCTAAGATGTATATTCTAAGATATACTTCTGAGATGTATTCTCATACATCAATCTATGTAACGCAGTGCTATAAGCATTTAAAAAACTTTTACTAATTAAATCAGGAACAAAGATTTCAATTACCTGCAACAAAATTATCGTTACTGATGCCAGGTAACGAAATGGTAATTAATATGAATTTTTTTACATATTGTTTTCTTTTCGTCAGTCATATTCTCTTACGCAGAATCATAAAAAATTTGTGCAATTTAGTGCATTTAGAAATTCAATGAAGTAGATTCGAAATATTTTTATTAGGAATTTAAAAAATATATAGTTTATAACTTTTATAATATAGTTTATTTATTACGTAACGCATACACACGTAGAAAAATCAAATTACTTAAAAACAGATTCAATTACAATGATTTAAAAGTCATATTTTGATTACTTTGCCAATATTCAAATTGAAAACACATCCCCTTTATGTGTACGAATTTCAAGTCTTCTTTTGATTATTTCGAAAAAAAAAAATTTTTCAAAAATCATTTCCATACAAAGATTGGTTGGGCAAAATCTTTAAAGCCCACGCTTCGCAGAATTCCAGCGCCGTGAAAACTTAAAAGAAAAAAAAATAGGAGAAATCGTTGGCAAACTTTACACTTCCCTACATTCTTCAATACGACTCTCTTCTAAAAGTCTCAGGCAATAAAAGAGGACTTTGACGCTTTCTGCATCGGTTTGTGCTGCTGCTGTTTTCCCTCAAATAAAGCAAGGACAACTTCGCCTGGTTTTTATTTGAAACTTCGGCCCTGCATACGTGTGTGTTTCTAAACTAATTTGGGTTTCGCTTATGCACTACTTTGCGCCGCAATGGAGACAGGGGAAAAAAAAACAGTGATCAAGAAAACAAAAAATAGGTTTGTGAGCAAACGAAGAACTTTCTTCAACTCAAACATGCCAAGATTTGGATGTAAATTCTCAACTAAACCGTCATTTCCAAACAGCTAGCGATCGAAAAATTGCCGGATTTTTATGAGCTTTGTGTTTTCTTTTTTTCCCAATCCTGCCTTTGTGAAAAATAATCAAACTAGAAAAACTTCTCGACGAATACATGCTTTTTGATGAAATTGACTGAATATTAAGTTGTTTAGGATTCCTTAGGGGGAATTGAAGTTTCAGGTTAAAATTCATTTATTTATTTTCTTTTTACGGTTTCTACTACCTACCGAAAGACCTAGTTAAATAACCAAATCTTCTTTTTTATTATTCTGCCTAAAATCTTAGTTGGTATAACTATTTAAACTATACTAAAAATGCATAAGTTTTCAAATTCACACATTCTACTCAAAGGTAATGCATTATAAATGTAAATTTAAATGCTTCTAAAAAGGAAAATTTTATTTATATAGTAACATCCATACTTGTTAAAAAAAATACATCAATCCATTTGATAAATATTTATCAAATAAGCCTAGAAGTATTTTTAATTCAAATTTCTCTCCACTTTATTGTCATTTTGCAGATAAAGTTTACTAATAGTATAAGTAATAATTATATAAAGTATAGTAATAAAAAATAGTAATAATTAATATAATATATAATATAATATTGTATATAATATAATATTATATATAATATAATATATAATATATATGATATATAATATAATATATAATATAATATGATATATAATATAATATACGATATTCAAAACATTCAGTAAATTACGACGTAATTAAGTAATTAATTTATAATTAAATATTACATTACAAAGACAAAAAATGTAAATATTTAGTAGCTAAGAACTTTTTTGATTCATAATAAAAAAATTTTTTTTAGTAATATAAAGTTTAATCCTTATCACGTTTGATCAATACAAAGCATACAAATTTAGGAAGCTGCACCTCAATAAAATACCTTCAATTTTTAAATAAATCATAATTTAATTTAAAAATACGTGTATTTTTCTGAAGTTTAATTTAAGGTGATAATAAATATGAATTATTAAATTTTCGTGATGTAATTTAATTGCGTAAATTTATCAGTAATTTTTGTAAAAAACGTATATATTACGTAACTCATGCAAACGCATAGACAAATCAAGTAACTTAAAAACAGATTAAATCACATACAGATTTAAAAGTCATATTTTGATTACTTTGCCAATAATCAAATTGAAAAGATGCTCCCTTTATGTGAACGACTTTCAAGTCTTCTTTTGATTACTTCGAAAATACTTTTTTAATCAAACCCATTTCCATACAAAGATTGGTTGGACAAAATCTTTAAAGCTCACGCTTCGCAGAATTCCAGTGTCGTGAAAATTTAAAAGATAAAAAAAAAACGACAGAAATCATTGGCAAACTCTACACTCCCTGCATTCTTCAATACGACTCTCTTTTAAAAGTCCCAGGCAATAAAGAGGACTTTGACGTTTTCTGCTTCGGTTGTGCTGCTGCTGCTTTCTCTCAAATAAAGCAAGAACAACTTCGTCTGCTTTTATTTGAAACTTGTGGCCCTGTCTGCATGTGTGTGTGCATTTCTAAACTGATTTGGGTTTCGCTTATGTACTACTTTGCACCGCAATGGAGAGAGAGAAAAAAAAACAGTCAAAAGAAAACAAAAACAGTTTTGTGTCCAAACGAAGAACTTTCTTCAACTCAAACAGGACAAGATTTGGATCTAAATTCTCAACTAAACCGCCAACTCGAAACAACAGCCAGCGATCGAAAATCGCCGGATTTTTATGAGTTTTGTGTGTTTTTTTTTTTTTTCCCACTGCTTCTGGCTGTAAAAAATAATCAAACTAGAAAACCTTCTCTACGAATACATGCATTTTGATAAAATTGACTGAATATTAACTTGTCCAGGATACCTTAGGGGCAATTGTAGTTCCAGGTTAAAACTATTTTATTTCCTTTTTTTAGATTTTCTACTACCTATCCAAAGACTTAGTTAAATAACCAATATCTTCTTATTTATTATTCTGCCTAAAGTCCCAGTTGGTATAACTATTTAAAGTATGCTAAAAATTCATAACATTTGAATAGTGGGTATGAATTTGTAAGGTATTGCATTATAAAGCTAAATTTAAATGTTATTAAAAGGTAAATTGTATTTTTATATTAACATGCATACTGGATAAAAAAAAATAAAAATCTGTTTGATAAATATATAATATCAAATAAGCCCAGAAATGTTTTTAAGTCAAATTTCTCACCAATTTATTGTCCCTTTGCTGACAAATTATGTATTTAACAAATACTAATTTTTCTTATATAAATTACTAATATATATATAATTATATTAAAATTTTATTTAATTTATAATTTAAAACTAATTATTTTAATTAAATATTTTTAATATTTTATAATGCTTTATAATAAAATTCAAATTTAAATGATACTAAAAAAAGTAAATTGCTTTTATAATAAAATTTACTTTATAAATGATACTTTGCTTTTATAAAGTAAAAAAAAGTAAATTGCTTTTATATAGTAACACTTTTTGCTAAACTAACTTAAAAAGAAGTTGGCAACACGTTTGCTAAATATTTATTATCAAATAAGCCTAGAAATATTCTTAATTCAAATTTATTGTCAAAAGGACAAACAAATATAGATAAAGTATGTATTTAATAATTTATATTATATATATTATTACTTAGTATAGATAATTAATATTTAATATATATACATGGATAATAACTGTGATCGAACAAAATAGTGCTGTATAAATATTGTCATATAATTATTTAATTCAAGAACATCGTTGATAGTCATATTATGCAACAGCAACTGTATTTAAAAGCTCAATGGAGTAGTTTTGAAATATTTTTATTAGGATTTTAAAAATATATATATATATTGCCTACTGTAATATACTCTACAGCATATTACGTAACACAGACTGACATTGCAAATCAAATGATTTATAAATTATTCAATTACATACATGATTTAAAAGTTATATTTTGATTACTTTGCCAATATTCAAATTGAAAACATGCTCCCTATATGTGAACGATTTCCAAGTCTTCTTTTGAATACTTCGAAAATACTTTTTTTTATCAAACCCATTTCCATACAAAGATTGGTTGGACAAAATCTTTAAAGCCCACGCTTCGCAGAATTCCAGCTGTCGTGAAAATTTAAAGAAAGAAAAAAAGCGAGAAATCGTTGGCAAACTCTACACTCCCTGCATTCTTCAATACGACTCTTTTCTAAAAGTCCCAGGCAATGAAAGAGGTCTTTGACGTTTTCTGCATCGGTTGTGCTGCCGCTGTTTTCCCTCAAATAAAGCAAGAACAACTTCGTCTGGTTTTATTTGAAACTTGCGGCCCTGCCTGTGTGTATTTCTAAATTGATTTGGGTTTCGCTTATGCACTACTTTGCACCGCAATGTAGAAAGAGAAAAAAAACAGTGAGAAAGAAAACAAAAAAACAGTTTGTGAGCAAACGAAGAACTTTCTTCAACTCAAACATGCCAAGATTTTGATGTAAATTCTCAACTAAACCGTCAACTCGAAACAACAGCCAGCTATCGAAAAATCGCCGGATTTTTATGAGCTTTGTGTTTTTCTTTTTTCCCAATCCTGCCTTTAGCTGTGAAAAATAATCAAACTAGAAAAACGTCTTGACGAATACATGCATTTTGATAAAATTGACTGAATATTAAGTTGTCCAGTATACCTTAGGGGGAATTGCTGTTCCAGGTTAAAACTCTTTTATTTATTCTTCCTTTTAGGTTTTCTTCTACCTAAGCCAAAGACCTAGTTAAATAACCAATATCTTCTTATTTATTATTCTGCCTAAAATTCCAGTTGGTATAACTATTTAAAGTATACTAAAAAGGCATAACATTTTAATAGTATGTATGAATTTGATAGGTTATGAAGTTAAATTTAAATGTTATTAAAAGGTAAATTGTATTTATGTAGTAACATGCATACTGGATAAAAAATTTAACATTTTCTGTTTGATAAATATTTATTATTAAATATGCCTAGAAATATATTTAATTCAAATTACTCTTCACTTCATCGTCCTTTTGCTTTGAAAAACTATTTTATTTAATAAACGATAATATATATTATAATAATAATTAATATGTTTTTGCTAAATAATTTAAAAGTAAATATTTTAATGAATAAAAGTATTTGTTTAACGTTTTAAGAGAATAAGCTAATGATTGTGTAATAAAATTCAAATTTAAATGGTAATAAAAAGTAAATTTGTATTTATACAAAAACATGCATACTTAAAAATATGTATTTTTTAAAATTTTTTTTAAGATTTAATTTATTGATTCTCTGAATTACTGATTTCAAATCTTAATTTTTTTTTTTCGATTCATTTACATATTTAGGGTTAAATATTCGCATACCAGTTAAATTATGACTAAAATGACCATAATAGTTAATAATAATAATTAAATAAAAATAATATTTATATTTCGTATCTTTCTCTTTAAAATATTGCATATATCCATTTTCAAGTGAATTTTAAAATGAATAATTTTTTAAAAATGTACAAAATCAATAAATAAAAAATTAATTATTATGTATACTAATTCAAAACTTTGATGCTTGTTCGTTTTCATTTTTATTTTTACTGTTAAATATTCACATATGAGTTACGTCATGGCCAATATTTAATAGTTAATAAGAATAATTATATATATATTTTTATTTTCACTATTCTCGTGAAATATTAGATATGCCTATTTTCAAATGAAACTGTTGTTTAAAAATCTGTTAAAGACTTACGTCCTTAATTTGTATATATTTTTACTATTATGTGTGTATACATGCCTGCCTAAGATGTATGTCTATACAGAAGAAATTAGATATGTCTATATTCATGTTTTTATTTTTTCTTTCTTTATGTATGATTATATAAGGTATATAATTTAAAACGACTGAAAAGAAATTCAAACTAAAAAATAAAAAAGGAAATGGGTAATAGACTTAAAAAGCAATCGGTTTTGTATGACAAAGCCCTAGAGACTTAATGTTATACATAAAAGCTTGTGAGCTTTATAGTTAGACCCATAACATAAATAAAAAAAAAAAAGAAAATGACAGTCATTTTTTTTAAAAAAATTCCCATGTCTTTTCTTAGATATGATTATAAAAAAATTATATATTTATACATGCATACATTACATTAAATAGATAGTTTTATCTAGGAATACATAACACCAATACATTATGAACCATATTATTTCTTGCTAAATAATTACAAGACTAGCGAAATCCAAATAAATGCAAAACTAGCGACACATTCCAATAGAACGTAGGAACTAAAAATTATTCTGCTTTGAGATGTAAAGAAATTGAACTAATACATGAAGCTTGCTAGTGTATTTGGTGTTATCAGGCACAAGGGCACAGTATATATTTATATATATGGGTATAAGAACATTCAAATTAAGGAGCGCCACAACGCTATACCCAGCAATCGCTGAATGGACACAAGATTATGAATAACACTGGGGACCGAGGTTTATCCATGCCCACTTAAATAATTACATGTAGGAACCAAACTACATGTAATTGTAGATGTACAGTACTTTTTTAGCATATCGATGTACATTTTGGCCAGAACACTTATTTTAAAAGGCTTTGACTTGGGACTTATAAGTGCTCTGGCCAAATATTATGATAAAATTTAATAAACAACAGCTACACATTTGATACAATATATTATAAATGCTCTTTTAAAAGTTATTTTTTTTTATGTTTTTTTTTTATTAGAATTCATGTATTCACACACATGTATGTCGAGTAGCACATACCTATGCATGCATATGCGTAACAAATATATTAGTATATCTATGCAGACGTTAATTTAAATAAGAATGGTGCTAACAGATTACAAAAGACTACAAATTTAATGATGCACATTTAGATCGCTTTCTAATTAACAGTGAATTTCAAAGTAAATTTAAAAAAAAAAAAACCTCATTTCCTTGAAGGAAATTTAAACCAACTATTAAACGGTAACACAGAATTTCCCTTAGGAAATCATCTCAATTTCAAAGGTTTACAATCCTCTAACTAATCTATTGGAGTTGTTTGCATTTCACACGTTTTCACCTTTTTTTCTTCTTCTTTAGATGGTTACTATTGGGGATCGACTAATTAGATTCGATTAAAAAAGTGCCTAATTGGTTCCGACGGAGAATATTTAACCTGGTAGAAAGAGAGTGCCGATATCTTGAAGGGAACGACATACTTTTTCCAATAACTTGTAATGGTTATCGATTCTTAACTAGTCGACGTTAAATGTAGTTTCTAATTAGTTAGGTAGAGCGTTTATAAGGAATGAACTGAGTTTTACTGCAAATGAAATTTAATTATATTTGGCGGTGAGATCTTTGTATCATTTAAGGTGTGAAATTAAAAATATTGTATCAAATCACAATGGAGTAAATGTGAAGATATTTAAATAATCAAAATAAAAGAATTTATTAATATTATATTAATTACAATTATAAAAGATTTGTAATATTTTATAGCGAATGTAATGTGTATGTGTGTTCATATATACATTCTATGAAGTCATATTATATGAATATATATATTTTAATTGTTCAGTCTCGCATATTTGGTTAGTCTATGGCAGTTCAATTTTACAAATAAATTATATATATGAATTTATAGTATAAGTTACAGTATATTTTTGTAGTCAAGGAGCCTGGTTTGCAATTAATATATCGGTAGTCGTAATCAAAAACAATTGTTTTAGTATTATAAGAAAAATTTATTAAGAAAAATATTGCATAATAAATTTATCCAGTTTTCATATTTGGTTAGTCTATGGCTGCAGCGCCATTTTTGTAAAAAAATATATGTATATTCATTTATAGTATAATTTATATAATTTTGTAATCAAGTTACTTGGTTTATAAATAACAATGACATAGTTATAATAGTAAAACATTTGTTTTTGATTAATAATTTTTAACAATTTAATTAGAAAAATATTACATAACAAATTTATCAAATTTCTTATACTTAGTTAGTCTATAACAGTGCCATTTTGTGAAACAAAATATATGTATAGACATTTATAGTATAATTTATATGATAATTTTGCATTCCAGTGACCTGGTATGTAAAATAACAGTGATCTGTAGTTCATAACAGTAAGACATTTGTTTTCGATTAAGAGAAAAATTTAATGAAAAAATATTGCATTTAAGCAAATTTTTCTTATTAAAAGATAAATTATAATTAATTATTTTCATTATCAAAATATTATTTTATTAATTATATTTATTCCCATATAACAATTTTCATATATGAAATATCCTTATCTAGTAACCTCTCATTGTATCCATATTCGTATGTCTATACTTTTTGATATATTTAAGCAATTAAATAATTATACACCTATTATTTATAAATTTCTATAAAATTCCCATACTAAACCATACCCATATCTTTGTCGAACTAGACGCATTTAGTTGGTTTCCCGTGAACGCCTACGGGAAAACTAATGTGCGATTCTTTAAGAAACACAACATTATTTGAAAAAATGTTGATTACAAATAAGTAATTAATTGAATAAAATAACTGATAACAAGTAAAACTAACTGATAAGTGTATTTAAAAAAATCATTACAACTGAAGAAAGGTCAAGAGCTGGAAAAACTGATATTTATAAAGTTCTAATGTTAGAATAAAATGTTTACCAGAGATTTTATTTGTATGGTGCTCAAAAGTCCTACAGAGAAGGGTAAATATTTGCAGATTTTTCTTAAAAACGGAATAATACTCAAGGGCTATTCTAAAATTCTGGTTTAAATTAATGATGCCCTTCTCTTGTAGTATCTCTTTTTGCTACATATATTTCCAAGTCTACATATTTTGATATCTCTGAGCAAAGTAGTGATTTTAATCTTGACCCTTTTCCTATAATATAATTCAAAGCAATAATGCAAAATTATATCGTAAAGGACTGTTAACAAAGAGCTTAGAATGTTCCCGAGAAAACTACAGACAGAAAATAACATCTGCATTTTAAGAGATAAAATATTATGGGGAATGTGATACTGGATAACAAAGTAGGAGTACTTGATTGGATCAATTAACTGATATTGAACATAATGGTATATTGTTTGTTATATTTGAAGGAAAGACATATGGATCAACATATATAAATAAAATAGCAAGTATATTTGAAGTAAATAATTTAGATTTTGACATGATGCTCAAATTCTAAATCTATTAAGTGATATTAAAATTTTGGATATGATATTTTGAATAAGATTAGGTTTTGGATATTTGATATATATTTTGTAGGTTGATAACTTATGAGATTTAACACGATGTAAGAGGTAAAAAATATATCAGACGTGTTACTCTATGAGAAAAAAAGTCACACATGGATAAAGAAAAAAGAAATTTATTTTATTAAGTGTTTTTGGTACGAAAATAAATTTGCGTACGTACCATCTCAAAAAACGAATAAATAATGTGATTTTATGTAAAAGAATAATTTTAATGAGAATATTGCTTCCCCTCACGGATATCTAAATTGAATTACTTTGAAGCATGAGGTCTACCAGTATAGTACTGATATCAATACAGTACAAGGAATAATGGAATAGAGGGTATTCTGTCTTAAGTATTTGGAAGAGTTCTTTCTGGCTCATTACCATTTGACGGTAAATTAGGCTGCCAGCAATTCTTTTACCCAGAATTACCAAATATGTTCTATTTGGTGAATGTCCGAAAAGCATGTGGCCAAACTGCTCGTACGATTCCTATATCGTTGGAAATTGCCAATAGCCAGGCATAATGTGACCTGAAATTACCATCCAATAAAATGAATTAATCGCTGATTGCTGCAGTATGAAACTATTAAGTTCTATCCATATCATCTCATTTTCATCGACATCTTAGAAAGTTATTTCTATAATTGTATGAAGTTCAGTTCGGTCTGTTATATAGATACTGGTTTAGGCACTCATCCTACCTTTCCCAAATCTGACATTTTCTTGTATGAATGTTTCAAATTCCACGTTTCTTCTAGATTAAAAGACACCTGCTATTGGCATAGAACAGAAAATTGTTCTTTTTCTTCCTCCTCCTATTGATCTCTTCTGGAATTTCGAACACATATTTCTACATCGTGGAATAGATTTCAAACAGTTTGAATTGAAACCCTGTCGACAAGTAGGCGAACAAAAGTGTTGGAAATGTGTCATTCATATTTCGTTTCTCTTGGGCATTAACGTAAAATTTCGATCTCAGTTGGCATTTATATTGGCTTGGTTTTCGGCATGTATTTCCTGTCTCCAAAAAATAAAAATATAAAACGATTTAGAAATCGTATTTCCTAATATTCCTGTGGCGTTTGCTATTGTTGGTTTTTTAGTGACGACTTCAATCATTTTTAGTAACACAATCATCTCAGGCTTCTGATTCGATTAAATGACTTCATTCAAAACGAATTTGGTTAAATGTACTCAACAATATAAAAAACATCAACAATTGGCGATATTTTTTATTCATCTAATAATTCAAGTGAGTTGAAACCCAAACCCTAATTCACTGCTATTAACAAGTGATATTTAAATAAACTAACAAAATTTAAATACTTTTTTTAAAATGAGGAACATTAGCATATTTATCTCTCTTCTTAGATTTAAAAAAAATCAATTGTATCGTTATTTCATAGAAATATTACAATACTCTTTAATTTTTGAGTATTGTATTTGTAGATATTTTTCAAGGTAGGAAAATAAATATGTTAGTAAATACAAAGATTATTCTAAAACTCTGAATAGTTTTTAGAATAATTTAATAAAGAAAATCCCTTTCATGTAGATTCTTTTTTCACACCCTATATTCAGAAGTCTATACTTTTTTGATATTTTTAAGAAGAATTTTATTGTATTTCGTAAATTCCTTATATCAATAATGGAAAATTTTTGTCTCAAACGACAGTAATTAGCAAAATTAAATGTATTCCCAATAAATATAAATAAGGCCAGATATCACTTCAATTAAAAGCTTCTATTTTTAATTTTGTAAATGTTTACTATCATCGTCTTCAATTTACTTAAGTTGAACGAGGAGTTATTTGTTGTTGCTTGTTAATAAAAAAAATTGGTAAAATATAATATTGAAATGTGTCCAAAAATTTGGACGTGAGTAAATTGATCTCAGATGTACGCGAATTTTTGCTATTGTTGATTGGCGTATTAGTTATAAAACTATCCTACGCATACTTGTTTTTGTGTTTGTATCATAATTCTAAATGTCTGATAATTACGTTTTGCCCTCCATTGAATTTGGTACATGAATCGTTTTTTAATCATTAATCTCTTTAAAAAAGCAATGAAAATAATAGAATTTCCCATAAAATATTTTTTTAGTATTTATTTGAATTTTAATGATTTATGTTTAAATTATGTATGATTAAAATAATCATGCGTCTAAATAATAATAATTAACATAACTAGAGCTGATTAAAGACAATTGGTATCATTGCTCACAAAATTTGCTGATACAAAGTTCTGTCTCTAAACGCTGTAAGCAGTTCAGTTTATTTTTGCCATATATCACCTTTTAGATTGATTTAAAACATATTTATAAACACAGATAAATTTTATTATTTAACTATAATAAATATTGAATTATGTAGTGATGAGAAAAACTGGTTTAACCAGAGGTAATCATTTGCATCTTTATTCTATTATTTTAGCATATTTTTAATTAAACTTGTAGATTGCTTTAAGCATTTACTTTTATTATGTTAATTTTTAAAAAAACACTTCCTATTTTCATTAAGTGAATTTAAACGCTCTTAATTAATTTAACAGAAATCATTCAAAAGAACTTTATTAAATTCTAAGATTGGAATTTTAGAACTAATTAGAAAAGTTTGAAATAAATCTAAATTTATTCATTAATTGATTAAAAAATAACTAGATCAAAAATACTTTTTAAACTTTCACTATAATTTTGTTAACAATAATAATATTTTAGAAAGAGTTAAATTTGATAAATTTACCATAAAAATAATAATAATAATAATAATAATAAAAAATTTTGTGTAATCTATCAAGATATTTTACATATCAATTTAATAAAGTCATGATGTTGTGCTATTGAAAAAGAATCCGAAATTGCAAAATATATTCCTAGAATCATCAAATGAGATATTCTAATTCGTAAATCTGATGAATTCATCAACAAAGTTGTTAAATTCACCATTAAAAAATTAAAATATTTTTAATTTAATTATTATTAACTCTCACGATATTTTATTGTAACAATTTATTAAGATTTATGTCATCCTCCATGTTTTTAAATGAATGCGAAATCCATGATTTGTTTTCCAGATTCATCTAAATGAGATACGATGCTCCATTCGTAAATTTGATGTATCTTAATTTTGTCGATCGTAAATTTTACTAAGAGTTTAACTTTAAAAATACAACTGCCTCATTTACATACAGTAATGAAAATTTAAAAAAAAATTATTAGATAGCAATAAAATAAAACAATTCATTAGAAAACCAATTCAGTAAGAATAAAAACATTTGCGACAGTAGATCTGTCTCTCCGTGATGTATCCTGGTAACGTCCTAGGCTGCTAAAAGATCTACTACTATAGGCATGCAGCAACTCAAAAGTGATCACCTTCGTGGGATTTCGTGTAGGCTGTCTTGCAATGGAATGCGGGCGGCCTGCCCAATCTAAGAAAGGCGAGATTCAACATTCCTTTGCCAACTACGATGTTGATGCCTTTGCAATCATGGAGGGAAATCTTTCACATAGTCCAAATTGACCTCTCTGTCGGAAACACGAGATCATGGACAAGCACCCCTTAGCAGGATGCTCGGCCTTGCATGGGGACTTAGAGGTGAAAAGATATTGGAGTGCTAAGACTTTGCTGACGAGGCCATGACTTTTCCTCTATTTGTTTTCTATTTCTTATGTTTTATACTGATTTGGTCTTATAAGAGTTTGTCATTTTCTCTTGCCATTGGAAATAATATAGCTATTTCGTCCTATCTTTGAATAATGCAGTCAACAATGATAATGACACAAAGTTTCAACAATGAATATTTTATTGATAAAAGTATGATTTGTTTATTACAAAAATATACATTTCAAACAGAAATACAGAGAAGACAGTGCTTTGAATATATATTGTTTGAGATGTTGATAACTTGTCATCGGAAGTTGGGAACTCTCTACTAAATAACCTAAAATACAAGAAAAAAAAGTTTTCATGATTTATGTTAAACTAATTAAAAATATATTTTTAAAATATATATTAATTACAAACTAGAAAATTTTCACTAACAATTAAAGGTTGAATACGATTAATAATTTCTATTGGTTACATTGATAGACTTCTTCTCTTTTAAATGTGCTACGAACAGTGCATCAACTGGCAATGGTAAAATGGCATACCAATGAAAGTTTTCTCTGAAGAAATATAATCAACATTTGCGAGTTAATGATGATAAAAAATCTGTAAAACTCCCTCAACACAGTCACCATCGAATCTCCTCATTACTGAAAGCTACGGCTGTAATGGATACAGACTGCTAATTCAAATAATTGACCTTCAGGCAAGTGTTAACCTTTTCGTGGGTTAATTAGGTTTAGACCTTGAATCAGTTTTTGTGTGTTTAGTACGCTAGGCTTTGAAGTTTTAATACCTGATTCAATGGTGGAGGACATGATGCACAGAAAAAAAGGGTGTGCTGAAAAATTTCTCGAGATTTTCATATAGCAAGGGATATTTTTATTAGAATTAATATCAATACAAGTTAAAATAAAAATATAATTCATAATATTTATAGATCATGACAATTTTGTATAATATCGTAATTTTAAATTTCTTATAACTATGTTTTTGCCCCTCAACAGAATTTGATACAAAAATCGTTTCTTATTCTTAAACGTTTTCTTGCTTTGCATCAGTTTTTGTGTGTTTAACTCACTAGATATTGAAATTTTAATACCTGATTCAATGGTGGGTAGACATGAACAGAAACAGGATCTGCTGAAATTGTTTTTGATTTTCATGTAGCAAGGGATATTCTTATTAGAATTAATATGAATGAAAGTTAAAGTAATAAAATTTAATTCATAATATTTAAAGACTAAAGATATATATTGTAATTCTAAATTTTTTATAATCATGTTTTTGGCCCCTCTATTGATTTTGATACAAGAATCGTTTTTCTAATCTTTAAGGGTTGTTCTTTTTTTTTTAAATTGCTGTTTTTTTATCACAGCACTCTGCAAAAAAAAAAAAAGCAATAAAAGTAAAATAATTTTTAGTAATTATTTGCTTGTTTATTAATTTATATTTGAATTGTGAAAACAACCGTGTTTAATCGGTTAAATGCACTGTAAAAATAAATCTTTACACATAAAAATTGCAAATAAATAGAGAACTGTAATTTGTGTTCAGTAATTATATTCATTCTATTTAGTTTTCTTTTTTGAACTTTTATGATCATGTTTTTAATCATCACTTCTTCAACCCTTTTCAAATGCCAAGTTTAAGCAATCTATTTTTGCTGATTTTTGAGATGCAATAAAACTCAGTACAAATGATAATAGCTATTTCAAATAATAATGCACTTTTGTTCAAGTTGTTGCTGATGTAGTATATTTCAAAACTATTGTTTAAATTTAGCCAACAATGTTTTAGAAAATTATGATAAAGCTTTAGTAATTAGCTTTTAAAGGAAGATGCTTCCCAATCTCAAACTTAATACATAATTAGTTTGCTATTAGATTAGACTCGAGTATTTCTTAATACTTCTTGTTGACATTGCAACTAAATTTTTAGACCTTCATTAAATATTTCCCAACTTGTTGTTGTGTAATTATATATTATAGTAAATTTCTTCATATATGGATTTTAAACAGAATTTAATTACAGCTTTTTTAAAAAACTATAATTTATTAGTTTCTGGTTTGAATTAACAAAACAATGCATATAAAAAAAAACTTTACAATTCCTCAGCTTATATAAATAACATATTTTCATTGTATGAAGCTATTTCAAATCTGATAGATAATTCAAGGCAGTTATTGTTTCTGTTTAATGAATTTGTCATACCATATGTATAACAATTGACTAACAATTATAAATTTATTTTTATTATTTGCATGCTTGCTAGTAAATGACCAAAATTCGTAGCAGCTACATTAACTGCTATAATTATTTCCCAAAATCCTTACATAATTTATTTGAAAAGGTTGTAAAAGTTTCTCAAAAATTAAATTTGTTATAATGTTAACACATTGTGCAAATTAGTTTTCTTTTGGTTTAATTAAAAACAAACTAAATTGCATTAAAAAATAATGTTAAAACATTATACTTACTATGATAGTGTGAAAAAAAATATATAATTTAGATCCATATCTTCCTGTTTGAGACATAATTTATCTTAATTTTATCTTAACCATCAGCTAAAAAGAATTTATTTACTTTATTGATTCAAATTTATTATTAATGTAGGAAAACTACAATAGGTATTTCTGAAATCTATGGTTTTACCTAAAACTTAGCTGCCTTACTATATTTAGAATGTATTTCTAATAAGTTAAATTAATTTGCTAAAAATTACATGTAGATCCATCTGGTAATCTATGTTAAATTATAAAAATTATTAAGTGCCAAAAATTGATGCAAATAATAGTAATTAGATCTAACAAATGAAAATTATTATTTCATATTTCTTAATTTTTTAATTAAAAGTTATTTATTAATTATTTTTTTTTAGTAAAGTTACAATTAAAAATATTTTTAATTACAATTTTTTTATATCAAAATTAATTCTAAATAATACTATTTATGAAAAGGCAATAGAAAATAATGTCACAAAATTATAATAATTGAAGCAATATTGAACATTAACTTTTATACTTTATATTTTTTACTTTTTTTAAGTATTTTTTCAAAAGAAATGGAAAAATAATATAACAAAATTTAATAATTAATGATAAAAAGCTGATTTTTTTTTTTTTTTATTATTGGACATATGTTATACAAATAGGCATTTTTATAGATGAAAATATGTTATGTTTGCATGCAAGGCTTACTTATCCAAGTTTCATAACAAAAAAAAAGGCCTATTTGTCAACTTATAATAAATGAATGAACATTAATCTTAGCAACCATGCTGTTAAAAAAAGCAAAAAATCCATTTTATAAGCTTTATTGAGTAAATAGGTCTCCTCTTATAATAGGAGCCATAAATCATTGATTTTCAATCTGTTTATACTTAACCTATTGCTTTCATAAATTCATAGAAGCGAAAGATTGAATGTTGATATAGACATCTGATAAAAAATATACTTCAAAGAACTGCAATCTATCTTTTAGAAAAAAAAAAAAAAAGCTATTATTGATGAGAATTATTGAATTAAAAGCTTGTAAAGATTTTTTTCTAATTTGTCAATATCAGAAACATATTAAAATCTAAAATATACTTAATTCAATTTATTTTTTTTTTATAAAATGCTTTGTTTTCAAACATAAAATTGTATTCTAGATTATTTCATTGATGCTTTTAGTTAAATTGTTTTTTAATTAAATTGAAAAATCACATCCTGTAAAATATATCAAATGTATTAATCTAATGTTAAGGTAGGTATTATTTTATTAGCTTTTTATACCTTTCAAGCTCATACTTTCAGTGAAGATTTCATTGATTGCTTTGCTTTTATTTATGCATAAAGGAATATATTATATATAATTCGCCTAAATTTATTATAAGAATTCAGTGCATTATGTACACTGATTTCAAAAAATATGAAAAAATCAAAAACAATTTTCATTACACAGACAAAAATAAGTAAATTTGCTTAAAAATAAAGTAATACACGCAAAGTAATACAGCGTCATAATATAAAGCAGTAATTTGTGTAGCTTCTATGGTTTTTCGCATTGGACAAATGTCTGAAAATGGTCTTCAAAAGTGTCGCTGTTTCTACAAAAAAATTTCATTCCATATTTTAATCATAGCTCTCTTTCCATATCTTGATAGCCACTTTCATTAAATTTAAATAAATAGTTTTTGAACAGTAGAACAATTTTAAATAGAACAGTTTTTTGTATAACTTGTTTACTCAGTACAGATAAATTTCTTATAAATGATTGCAAAGTTAATATAATTATGTTTAAAACTGATAGTTAAATTATATTACAATATTGCCATGCCCACATAAAAAAAATGTTCATCAACTGAATTTTTTTTTTACTTATTATAACTCTAAAAAAAATACATTTCAAAATAAATCTTATTTAAGTCACATTTAAAAAAAAAAATTCAACAAAATTATTCACAAATCTAATCAAAAAGTAAGCAACCATATTATTACGCACATTTAAGATATTTTTCGTTTCTTGGTCAAAGATAAATTCGGTTGTATTTTTCGTCAAAAGCACTTGTCTTCATCTGTCGGGAATTGTTTTGAAACATCAATACTGGAAAAACTTATTTCAGATGATGATGATGATAATGATGATGTTGATATAATTGTAGTTACACTGTTTGGGACCGTCACCGCTCTATTACAGGAATGATAACCTCTGTGGCCCTGTGAGAGAAATTAAAAAGGTGATAAGAAAATTTTGAAGATAAATAAGTTAAAACTTATATTTTTCATTGCCTACTATTAGTTCACCCCTATATATATTTATATATCTTATTTAAATTTTCAATCGTTAAAAGAATACTTTTATTCATCCACTCAATTTTTAAAAAAATGTATTTGAACTTGTAGTGGATGACACTTGATGTAAATGCAGCATTTCAAATATTAATTCATTAATTAATTTTAGTTTTTATATGATAGAAAAATTTATTTTAAATAATTACAATTTTATTTACATATTACATAATAAAAAGTAACTAAAATAAAATTTTCTTTGTTTGACCTAAGTAGGAATTAACTTAATTTTTTTTTATATTATTTGTTTATAAGATAATTTCAATATATATTTAATTATAATAATTATTATAACAATTTAATTAACTATTTTTTTATTTAGTTACAACATTTTAATTTTTAAAGAATCGTAACGATTAAGATGAATCCTATATATTCTGCAATACATATAATTTTTTATAGCGCTGACATTTACACAAAATACTTAATGTAAAATATCTTCGATATTTTAAAAGTAATATTCATATGCTTAATATATTAACACATTTTTGTAATTTGGGCTTATAAGTATATACAGAAATAGAAATATTGATAACGAAAATATCAGTAAAATATAAACATTTTATTTAATTTATATTTTTATTTAATTTATTTTTTTAATTTAAAATTAAATAAAATTTATAAAGGGGTTAAAGTAAAATGTAAACAATATTAAATGTAACTAATGTTTATATTTTGTTTAAAAATTAAATATTTAAACAAAATGTAAAAAATTAATTTGGTACAAAATGTTAACAAATTAAAATGTAAGCAAAAATCTAAATATTTTAATACTATAAAGATTTTATTGAACACAAGATCAATTATTATCACAACTAGAATCATGTTCATACTGATATACTAGTAAGATAAAAATCTTTTAAAATATAAAATTAAAAAATTATAAATCTTTATTATTTGATAAAATGAGAATAATTTGGTATCTCATTTAGAATTTATGTTCTAATATTTGTTTCTTTCCACTGTAAATATAATTGGATCTAATATTCGAATAAAATTTGTAGATTTTTGCGATCAAGTGGTACAGCTTTGGAAAGTTAAATATTAACTTATTTTAAATTCAGTTCTTAGCATTTAGTTTACAAGAATCTTGTTCATTAGCTAAGATAGATGAACTTTAAAAGTCAAAGCAACTAATGAGAGTTTGAAGAAAACTTATAGCATTTTATAAACTTTTTAAATTAGTTAAATTTAGCTAACGATCCATTTGTCCCTCAGATATACTTAATAAATACAAAATATGATGTAATTTATTTCAAATGTCAAAGTATGAAGTCAAGATAAAAGTTGAAATTGTTTTAGTGTATAATTAATTAACAATTAAGGAATAAAAAATGCATTATGTTTGACATTTTATGAATTTTTGACATATATTAATGGTATTATCTATCACATTTAAAATCAACTTAATTTTTCTAGGATTTATAGCAAAAATTTATTTTCTTTATATGTATAGCACACAAGGAATTTTAAATATTCTCATTAATTTTTATTCTCAAAATGTTCCGAGATAATTATTTTTATCGATTCTTTAGTATATCACGTAGAATCTTTTATATTGATTATCAATTAGACCTTTTTATTTAATCGTAATGCTAGTCACACAGTATTAACAATATTGATTTTCTGCTTATTTAGCAATGGAATTTCAAATTCTTTTTCTTTACTTTTTAAAAATTATTTGTTTGGTTGGAGTTTTTTTTTTCCTTAAGTTAACTTTTTAATGTAAGCGGGAGTCACTCTTATTAGCAAATTTATTCTTGGTTTTGCATGAAGCACCAATTCGGCGAGTCTAAATTGTTTCATAAATATTTTGGGAGGTAAGGAATATTTACTTGAAAGAACCTTGAGAATAAATGACATAAATTTGCATTACCCGTTAGAAAATACCAACAAAATCAACTTAACGACAGCTTATGCCAATCCAGCATTTTAAGTCCCAGAATTAAAAATAAATTGGACTTATATTAGTTACACTTTTTTCTCCTCTGTAGAACGAAGTTAATTACTCACGAGTTTACCTGATAACTCAATCATTTTATGTACCTTTTATAATGCTATTATTTATGTATTATTGATCATTCTGATTTGTTGTGAACGATTGAGGATGTCAATGTTCTGATTTATGTCATTAGCTGCTCATGGTCTAGGAAAATATAATCCTGGGGATTGAATACATACGTTGTCCGTTAAAGTGCCGGAATTACGTATATCTTTTGGCCTCCACTTCTGGTAGACCGGTCCATCTCCATTTCTCGGTGTGTAACTTGGCAGGTAGTTATCAATCCTTTGTAGTTAACACTGCTTGGATTCGAGAATTATGTCAATTTCTGTGCATATCTCAGTTACAAAAGGTAGTGACTACTAACACCAATACAGAAATCTGCTCTTCCATTTGGGCACCATGATGAGCTGGTACGGTATCAGACATATATTGATTTTCATACTTCAAACACATTTATCTTTCTAGAAACCTTCTGCCCTGAAGAAGGCCTCAATATATACATACTAATTTTTCTTAAAATACTTTTGTTTTTGACTCAGCAACAGCAATTGGCCTTTTTTGTGAATGGTCGTCTACATTTGCTCACTTTTAATTTTATCTGCTCGTAGGAAAGAATTTAGTAATGAATATAGAAAGTTCTATCGCCTATTATGGTGATCTACAAACCACAGATAATCTTTATTCTAGTGACTTGTTTGAAACGTATACAGCAACCCAATCATGATTATTTTTAAGAAGTACACAATTTCTCGATTTTTCAATGCAAGTTGAATACAGAGCATTAATTACTGTGAAGGTTAAATTTCTGAACTTAACCGTATAGGTATGTTTCTAACTTAAGTTTCCAAAGTGCAATTTCTGCTCGAAGGATTACTATTAAAATGTTCTACAAACAAAATAATAATTCACCAATTTCTTGGTTTATAGCTCCAAAATCATCAAAGTTGGATATTAAAAATTCCCATGTTAGACCATATATTTCTAGTTCTCGACATTTTAATTATTAACGTTTAAGTGGCTTTAAAAATATCTGCTTGTGAAAATTTTGCCTCGCTTGAGCATTTGTATACAGACTCTAAATACCATTTTAAGTGTGTCTCTTTCTAAAATCTCTTGCCCTGAAGAAGGCTTCAATTCATTACATACTTATTTGTCTTAAAACATTCTTGGTTTTCATTCAGCAACAGTAATTGACCTTTTAATTTACTTTTTTTTTTTTTTTTATATGCTTGTAACAAAGAATTTAGTCACAGCCAACAAACTCAAAGAAATAAAGCAATCATAATCATGCATTGATAACATATTGATTTGCTGAATATAGACTTAATTGTGCATAAAATTTGTAAACTGATACAACTTAACTATGTGAATTTTTTTAATTTAATTTTTGGCCTGAAAGTGACATTTTTTTCCATGTAAAAAATTTCCTACGAACACGCTTTTTTTTATTGAAGCAAATCATATTACATTTTCTGTTTCTGTGAATTAAAGAGAATATTACAATACATTTAAATCATGAAATGCCAAAGAAAGAGACAAAAACAAATTTGACTTATTTGTAATAATTTATTTTGCTATATGTTTGACATATTTTTTTTTTTCCCTTTTTCAAAAAATAACCTGTTTACAAAAACAGTATAACATTTAATTGTGCATGCTGGGTATCAAATCTTGGGGAATGTAAACTGATATTCGTCGGCCACAGTCCGGTGAGTATGCTGGCCAATCCATAATATGTTCAATTTTTTTGCAATGTCATCCACAAACAGATTTTTGAATCATGAAAAAAACGTGAATTTTTTTCTCCATGTAAATCAATGCAAACTAAACCTGGACTCGTCGAAAAACATCACACAAGACCTGCTCTCTACTCCAGGTTAATCGCAGGCGACAGTGAGTTGCGGTAAAACACATCTGGATACGAGCATGAAAGCGTCTGTACATGGTCTGCCTTGAAACTTCGTACTGGCAGCTGAAGAGAGCTTCTTTGTCTCCGTCTGTTTCTTTTGGCAGTAACTGTAAATTCGGTCCTGATTCGGCGTTGTAACTCGGGGGCGACCTGAATTACCATCATCTTGGAATATTGCCAAAGCCTGTTAATGATACTCTGGGCGATTCCAAGTTCCTCGGATACTTTAGCTGGGTACGTCCACATTCCAGTCGTCCGATAATTCTACCACGTAAAAATCTTCCAAATGCTTCCTTTGTGCCATAACTATGCGGTTATTGCACTGAAAGGCTTTAAAGCGCTTGTGAACAATTTTACTTCTTTGCCACCATTCCTTATATACCCCTCTTTACACTCTCGTCATTGTGACGTACTATCCGCGTCATCTGGTGGTTTCCGTAATTTGCATATCCTTCTTCAAGATGTGTGTGATAATTCTAAGGTGAAATTTTTATTTTAGAGTTCAGTTTCTGTGTGATTCTGAATTATCCTTTAATTTATGGACATGAGTGTATTAGTATTAATATCTATGCGAGACGTTTACAGTTTTTTCAACACTATTTAAAGCCGATTTTCTTTTGAAATATTAAATTGAATGTTTTTCACCTATCCTTATTTTAATTGTATTGAAAACGAACAATTAAAACTAATAATTATATTTTTTTTTTCACATTTGTATTTTTAGTTGCTATATATTATGCTCATTTAGAATTTAATTTCAAAAAATGAAAATAGAATTTAGTAAATGTTAAAAGAGAACTACTATAAAAAAATCACGAATGGGAAAATTTATTAAACAAGATCTGAAAAAAAAAAAAAATTGTCTCCAATATTCCGTGTTTGCATATTTTGCCATAATTTATTGTAAAAGAACAATATATAAAATATAAAGTTCTTTAACCACTTCAGAGAAGATGTTTTTATAATGGCAAAGAATGACTTAATTTTTGTTTTATTACGATTTGTTCATTGATAGGAATTCATAATATGGGGAGAACAATAAAAAAATACATAAAAAAAATACATATTTGTGGCCACTGAGTCTAAATAACAATTTAAAAGTGAAATGATTCCATACATTACCGGAATAAATCATTCATTATTAATCCGGCCATTTTTTATTACAACTAAATATATTTAATATATCTGTTATTTTTTATCAAATATTAATGATTCAAATAATCCAACAACATTTACACTCGAAATACTACTTTACGCTATTTTCATATTCCTAATTATACCATAAATGACA
This sequence comes from Caerostris extrusa, assembly GCA_021605095.1. NCBI lineage: Eukaryota > Metazoa > Arthropoda > Arachnida > Araneae > Araneidae > Caerostris > Caerostris extrusa. Next base: position 34,880 of record BPLR01009592.1, on the reverse strand, counting down.
TTATCAGTTCATCCAAATCATAAAAATTTGTATTTTTCTTGTTGAAAGATACTGTAGTGAATAATTTATTATTACATTTTAACTAATGATAGTAATTATAATTATAAAAAAAAAAGTATAGTCATATGTGGCCAAAGGCGTCAAGAGGTTAAATAAGACTATTAGTTGGCTTTTAGTGCCTAATTAAATTAATTAAAAAATTCTAAAATATTAATTGTCAATTTCAATCTTAGTCGAGTATCATACATTAGTTGTCTTTGATTAAAATTGTTATGCAATTAACATATAAAAACCTTAGAAATTGTATCACATATTTATGTAACCATACAAATGCATCTCATATTTAATTATAAAATTGTATCTCATATTTAACCAACTCCATTACCTCTTCATTCAAAACATGCGATCGGCACAGCACAGTCTCGTATGAAGAGGGTTTCCCATCCATTAGCCTCTCGTATATGCACTCGGATGCAGATTTGGGAGTGAGGTGAACGTAATCTACAAAATTAATGTAAATCACAATTAGTTATTAAAAGTTATAAACATACTAACTATGTTCAAATTATTTGATGACCTTACTACTCTAAAAACTTAACAAACTTTTGCAATGATAAAAATTTTGAAAAATTAGGATCAGCATTAACTGACATGGACAAAAATTATTTCAATGCAATACAATACACCTGGCCAGATTGTTTAATAGAAGAAAGTTTAATCTCTGACTTTTGCAAAAATATTACACATTTAATTAAATGAATATATTACTATGAATATAAGAATAAATAATGTAACATAAGAAAAAATCGAGCGATTAGGAAGTACAGCTTTTTAAAAAAAATATATACTATTTTGAAAAAGAAACTTCATCCATGTCACAAGAATTAAAATAAATCACAGTTAAAACAAAACAGAATGATGAAAAAGCCTTGGTTTTATAATTTTTTTAAATAGAAGTCTGCTTTATATCTACGAATCGCTATAAGAATTCTGATTATGCAAAATGTAAAACAACAATTTTCCAGTAAATTTATTGTTATCACAATTATTTGTTTTCTCTTTATTCTAAATCTTTTGCTTGAATAATACTTGGAATGGATATAGAATGGTCAAAACTATACAGCTAACATAAGTCTTAATGTATTCCACAAATTTTTTCTTTAATTATAGATTATTTTTTATCACTTTTATCTGGGATGAGAAGGTATAGGGCCAGTTTTGCCATTTGCCATTTGCGTACCAAATTGCCATTTTGGTACGTAATTCACGTTAAGCCTTATGTTAAAATTATGTGTATTTTTTAATTGATAAAATAAGCATTTTGAAGTTCTATTTCTCAATTAATCGTAGCTGAACATATTTTAATTTCAAAGTTAAATATCAAAATATAATAATTTTGTACATAAATTATTACGAAAAAATACACTATTTTATCCTTTACTATTAAAAAAAAGAAAATCTGATATTTTTCTGATATTCTTTCTTCAATTACTTAAAGTTGAATAAATAAATTAAAAAAAAAAAAAAAAAAAAAAAAAAACTGGTATAATGTCGGTTTTTGTAAATTTTTCAGAAAATGAGTTTTCAAATATAATTAAAATTGAATCGTATAGCATGATGAAGAAAAATCAATGATCTAAGAAAAAGTTTTGCAAAGATCAATTTCTAATTATTGAATGTAAATTTTCATGAATTTGAATTAGGTAGACATCATTAATAAAATTAATTATATCAAATTAATTGAAAAATAACAGAACCGGGACCTTCTCAAAATATAAAATTTTAAGATCTAGTTAAAGTTAAATTATTTTGGTTCGTTAAATTTGCGTGAATGTCTAAAGCATTTTATTCAATCATGAAAATGTAACTTATTTTATATTGAAGAGGATTGTTTTTGTTTCATAAATAGTTATTTTACCAATCATTCTTCAGTAAATTTCAACCAATAAAACTCAGATATTTAAAAATTTTTGAGTTTAAATTTCTAATTCTAATTTTTGAGCAATTAAAATGATAAAAATGCATTTGGAGTGATAAATTAATAATTATCAGTTTATGAATTCAATTCACTTTAATACATTTCAAAATATCCAAGACCAGGTTTATACCATACTGTTCTACTGTTTATAATTTTGATTATATATTACAAAAAATTTTTTGTAATATTTCATGTTTTCAATATGGCAATAAAAACAGACAATTAAAATAATATTTTTAATTATAATTTCGAAAATACATCGTGTAGAAATTTGATTAGCAAAAAATAATACCATTTGCAATATAGTTTTTAAATTGATTTTAGAAGAAGACGCTCCAATATTATTTAACATAGAAGTAATTAAATTATCGTACGGATCATTAAGATATGAAGTATTAGCATATATTTTAAAACTAAGAAAGTTGTACTTTTTACATGCACATTTTTTATCTCCATAATGTAGTTGTTTTTTTACTTCTTAAAAAACAACAACAAAGTTATTAAAACTTCTTGTAATAACAAAATGAATTAGTTTGAATTAATTATGATAAATATCTGAAAATACAAACTTCTTAAGATAATAAAATAAGAGTTTACGAAACGAGAACAAACAAAATAAATTTCATTGCAATTCAATTGTCCAATTTGTATTGCATCATTAACTCTCAGTTACTTTAAAGCATAAAAAAGAACTAAAAACATGGAAAAAAAAAAAAAAGAAAACGAAATATGCATTTCAAAATTGTTAACCATGTTTCAAGTTAAACAGTAAAATAAAATGTCATTCAATTATTGAGTCAAATCGTAAATACTGTATTAAATACACGGGCCTTCTTTTTAAATGTCTATAACAATAAACACTGGCAGTCATATTACCGTACAAAGAAAAACATTAAAAATACTTTTTTTTAACTCAAAGTGTTTATGTGGAAATAAAAGAATTCCGTCGAATTATAAACCATGACATCAAAAGGGCGTACCCATAAAAACTGCTCTAAATATTCGTATACGATTATTTGTATTTATGTGAAATGCTTTTGGAAATTTCCGTTTTAATTCTGTTTACGAGTTTAACATAAAGAGAGAGAGTTCTATGAATTCGCTTGTTTTTAAACATAAAATGTAAATTTAAATCGTGTCTTTCAAACTTTAACGATTCGAATGACCTGCTTTTTTAAATATGCTAATCAGGAATGGCATTAAAATTATTAATGCCATACACCATTCATTTGGAATCCAATGGGTGCTTCAAGAAGAAGATTTTGCATTTTTGGTAACTTGTTTATTTCAAACAACATATAGGATGGCCATTAAATGATGTTGCAAAGAAGACATTTAAAGTCTTTAAGTTTAGAAAACTTTTTAACTACTCTAATAAAGACTTGGAAACTTTTCCAGTTTAAACTGAATTTATTTTGATTTTATTAATGATTTTTTTGGGGGGTATTATTTTCAAAAATTAAAGAAAATAATAACATATTGAAAAGCATTTTATGTACATAAAATTCACATTTAACTTAAGGATTCTTGAATATTTGAAATGTTTCTGAAATGAGAACATGTACGAAAAGATTTCTTTAGTAAATCGAGATATTTAAAATTCAAAATAAAAAATATTAATGCATTTACTGATCTAAGTTTTACATTAAATGAAATGTTTTGTTAAAAATATATTTTTGTTTTTATTATTAATATTCTTACTGAATGTTAAAAGGAATTGTTTAGTTCTTAGTAAAATGTTTTCATATTAGATTGATTTTCATACACGATGAAATATTCTAAAATTATGTTCAAATATAAATGACGGAAAAATTTAACATTAGCTTTGAGTTATTTAAAAAAACAGATATAAGATGAACAAATGAGAAAAATTTTTCTCAGCTTTCATTAAGTTTCTCATTTGTACTTTTTTTTTTTTTTTTAGAATAAGGAGACCTAAAAACTTATAATTATTTTAAACAATAGATAAATAATGATTTGAAATTCATGTTAGTGAGTAGACTATAAGGCACCGTTTCCATTTTCTTAAATTTGCTATAAAAGTAGCTAAAATGTACACTAAACCTAAATATACAGATTTATTATTACTATTGTATATTTTATTTTAATATAAAATTTTAAACACCTGTATATGCATGTTTAAATATTATACCTATATAATTATAATCATATTCTGGAGATCTTAAAGAAAATATATTTTAAACAAATCTGAAAATTAAACTACTGAAATATTAAAACTTAATATAACAGAAAAAAAGCGATGGCTTACTGAAATATATATAAAAACCTGTAGATAAAATTTTAAAAACATCTGTCTGATTATTTTTTTTTTTGTTATATAAAAAAAAAAAACATTGTCGACAAACTATTTGTAATGAAAACTATTTTCAAAACATTTAATGGAAAAAAACCTGATTAATTTCAAATTAAAATAAGAAAAATATTGGCAATGCATGTCTTGCATGTCTTGCAAAGAAATGTTTAATTTAAGACAAAATATGAATTCAGTTTTTTGAGAACTAGTTGCTATGCATTAAAAAATTTAAAACTTGGACACTTCCCATCACCAACAGTTTAATCTTCAAAGGAACTGTTTTTAATATCATTCATAGATGGTTGAGTGATATTAAAGGATAATGGAGATTGTTTCTGTTGTATAAAGGATAATGCAGATTTTAAAGGAGTGGAGATTGTTTCTGTAATGGGATGCCAATATCGAATGGAAGGATCAACTGTAAATAGCTCTTTATCATAGAAAGATCTATTTTTTATCTTTTGAATCATTTTCTAGAGAGTTGAAAGGAAATATGTTTTAATTTAAGCCATAAAATTAACAAAAGCAAAGAACTGATGATCTACTGAAATATACATATTAGCATAAGTTAGAAATCAAATTTTATTTTTTATTTAATTATTTTATGAAAGAAACCTTGCCAATAATGATTTTATAGTTTAAAAAACAAAATGGGTTGAAATGAATTTGGCTTCAAAATAAATTGAATAATGTATTTAGATTCAACCTTTGTATTTAGATCAATTTTGCGTGTGGCTTTCATTGTTCCGTGTATCAGGTATGTGGAAAGTTTCAAAAATCCATAATATAGATGTATATATGTCTGGTGATTGTTTGCTTTCGTTATTTTTTTTTTTTAATTATACGTTTTAAAAATAAAATAGTTTTTGTATTACGCATTAATCACTATTACGTCAACATTACGTCGCCTTAGAACTGCAATTGCTTTTATAAAATATATATGCGAGTACGACTTTTTTATACGGTTTGAAAGAAAAATATTAAAGGTCTATAAAGTAATCAAAAGGAATATTTTGCATGTATATTTTACAATGTGGGTGTTAGTAAATGAAATGGTTTTTTGTCTACTTGTTATTAATGTAAGGTTAAAGAAAAACAATGAGATTTGATAAGTTAGGTGAGTAAGACGACAAAATTAATTGTATCAATGATATACATTACGACCATTTGTAAAAAAATTTACTAATGGAGGAATAAATGCAAACAAACAAAATTGATAAGTGGAGTAAGGACAACAAAATACCAAATTGTTTTTATGATATACATTACAACTATTAGCAATAAATTATGGCCACTAATGGAATGTTAAATGAAATCAATAGGATTTGATAAGTGAGCAAAGCGACAAAATATCTAATTGCACCTTATAATATACATTGCGACCAACAGAGGGTTAAAGGAACTCAACGGAATTTGATAAGTGAAGTAAGGTAACAAAATTAACTGTATCAATAATATACATTGCGACCATTCGTAGCAAATTATTGTGACTAACGGACGGTTAAAGGAAAACAGCAGAATTTGATAAATGAAGTGAGTAAGGTAACAAAATCCCTAATTGTATCTAGTATGATACGCATTGAAACCATTTGTTATAAATGATTGTGACCAACGAAGGGGGAATGAAAACAACGGGATTTGATAAGTGATATTACATATGATTTATATTTTGGGTATGGAAAAGTGAAAATATTGAGTGTATTATTGAAGGAAATGATTTCGTTTATTTGTGATTAACGTAAGGTTCAAGGAAAACAAAGATAATTGATTTAGTGAGTAAGGTGACGAAACCATTAATGTATCTATGATAAACATTGCAAACATTCTTAACAAATTCTGACCAATAGAGGGTTAAATGAAAACAAAGGGATTTGATAAGTGAAGTGAGTAAGGCGACGAAATCACTAATTGTATTTTTATGATATACATTGCGACCAATAGAGGATTTGATAAGTGAAGTGAAAAAATCAATATGTATGATTTGATTCTTAACAAATTCCGACCAATGAAAATGAAAGCAAAGGGATTTGATAAGTGAAGTGGTAAGAAATCTCTAATTGTATGTATGATATATATTGCGACCATTCTTAACAAATTATTTCGACTAACTGAGAATTAAAAAGACAACAAGATTCGTTGTGTGCATGATGGTAAATTTCCCCAAACCTGGAAATAGTTATTTTTATAATATTTTTAATAAATGATTTAGCACCATTTCAGCTCATTGATAAGATATCTTAGTTCGTCTCCATAAAGATAAATCATAAATAACAGTTTTACATTTCTTGAATGAGATGCCAAAATAAAAACAATTGGTATCGAAAAATGTGAGGAACTAAAAATGAAATCTGAATAAATACAAGAAGAATTTTTTTGTTGTTATTATTTGCGTGTTTTCCCAAAAATCAAAAGAAATACTACGCAAGATTTGTTTAACAAAAAAAGGAGCTTATGAAATAAGATAGGAATCAAGTATGAATACCTATTAGGATTTAAAACGGTACAAAATATTAATAAAACACGAGAACTTTTCAGTCAAATTTAAATATGAAATGCTTAAATCAAAAGCAGCACGCGTACTTAAAAAAAAGGAACAAATATTCACCCTCTTTAAAAGTTACACTTTAGCAATTGTTGAAGAACTTGAACGCATATGTTTTCGTGCAAAAAAAAAAAAAAAAAAAAAGAAAAGAAAAGAAAAGAAACATTTTGACTTAGAGCTTTTCATAAGAGACTTCTTTTTATTTCCATTGCAGCATTCTTCGATTCAAATTCACTGATTCTCTTCATCGATTTTTCTTTAAAAAGAAAAAATAAGAAAAATGTTGAAAAAGTAAAAGACATTCGTTTCATCTGTAAAAGATGCAGTGACTTAGCATGGAGTTCTGTCGAGCTGATGTTTTATTCAATGGAATGCTTAAATTCTTTTGAAGAAAAGATTAGAAATGGAATTCTTTTTTTTCTTTTTTACCAGTTTTCAAAATTTTTATGTTTGGAATAACCTAGATTTCAATGGAAACGAAAAAAGGCAAAGAAATTTGAGACTCGGTTTATGTTTAACTTAATAGAGTGAGGAATTTTTCCAAAATATGTTGAAGCGTATTTTATTTGACTTATTTCATTTGTAAAATGTTCCTTCCGTCTTCTATAAAAATAAGGTGAATTAAAATGATTACTAATTATGTATATATAAATTTGATTGTCGAATTAAAGTTAATTTCTTTAATGGGATGATTGCCACAATTATTTAATTGAATAAAATAAAAATTATGAAATTAGTCCACGAATTTTAATAATAAAAATGCATTTATGAAAATAAATGAGGTAAATTAGTTTCAAAATGAAGAGTTTTATTCTCAGCCTATAATTAAAATGGGCCGAATTGAACAATTTATTATTTTGGCGTACATGTTTAGCATTACTATGCATTTTATTTTCGTATAAGACTGCATTTTTTAATAATTATTGTTATTATAGCATAAAAAATTATTTTGAAGGTTAATTTCAATAGATGTGTACCAGGAAGTGCATTCTTTATTTTATTTCTTGATAGCGGTATCATTTGTTATTGACAGTATTTAATTTTTGTATTTAGTTTTTAGTTTCTATTGTAGTTAGTATTAGTTTTTGTACTATAGTTTGTATTATAGTCTATAATACAAATTAAAATACTAAAATAGTCTATTTCTGTATTTTAATTTGTATTATAGTCTATTTTAGTATTTTAATCTATTTCTGTATTTTAGTTTGTATTATAGTCTATTTTAGTGTTTTAATTTAACGATTAATAATTCTTAAAAATATTATCTATCCTTTTTTATACTATCATTTAAAATATACATATTATACAAATTCTGTGCTTTTTCCAAAAGAGAAAAAATTTGGTAACATAAGTTATATATTCAATATGTTAATATTCCAAAGTTAGTTAACATCAATGCAGGGAATGCACGTTAGGTTATATATACACTTAAGGTACAAATAAAACAAATTTTTATTGTTTAAAAACATCTATATCTGTTTTTATCATGCTGTTTTGCCTCATATTTAAAAGGTTTAAAAAGAATAAACTGTCTTTGGGGAAAAGCCATTTTTAATATCAAATTTTGCAAGTTAATATTTTAATTGATCCCAAAAATATTCTTGAAGATAATGATATAAAAAAAACATCATTCATAAATATTTTTACACTATTATCATAATGTTTCTACAAATAAGCATTTAATCACATAGCCATCCAGAAATATCTTTTAACCATGTGGAAATATTACCTGTTGGGACTTCTCTTGTATGGTAGACATAAGGGTTCCCATCCTCAAATGTGGGTTTTGATGGTTTTGGGTTTCTAGATTGAAAAAATCATAAATCATTTAATAACACAGTTCCATTTAGGATAAAATTGCTAAGAATAAAAACACTAAAAATGAAAGAAAACAAAAATTTTAGCATATATTTAAATAAATCCTGTTTTATTTAAATAAACCAATCAAAATTCTCTTTTAATGATGATATTTTTTGGTTTGATTTATTTAATCAGGAGTAAAAAAAATTACAGTTCCTTTCTTGAAGGAGGAACTATACAATAGTCTTTAAATGAGTTTTATGAATGCAACAGTTGTCTTTAAATGAGTTTTATGAATGCAACAGTTGTCTTTAAATGAGTTTTTATGAATGCAACAGTTGTCTTTAAATGAGTTTTATGAATACAGTTGTCTTTAAATGAGTTTTTATGAATACAGTTGTCTTTAAATGAGTTTTATGAATAAAGTAAATGAGTTTTTATGAATACAGTCTTTAAAATAAAGTAGTCTTTAAATGAGTTTTATGAATACAGTAGTCTTTAAATGTTTTATGTCTAGTCTTTAAATGAGTTTTATGAATACAAATGAGTTTTATGAATACAGCAGTAGTCAGTCATCAATGTTTTTAAGCACAACAATAGTCCTTCAATGTGTTTTTTAACAACACATTAGTATTTCAATGAATTTTATGAACACAAAATAGTCCTGAGAATAAAGAAAAAAAAAATAATCTATTCGTTGCGATTTTTAACTAAAGTAGATTTGTGTTTATATAACATATGAGAGAAAAAATAAATGCATTTGGGAGATTTTCTAGAAATTATATTTTTTTATCAGATAATCTTATTAGGTACATAATCATTCGTCATAGGTTATGTCGCTCATTAGATATTTTATAAGCAGTGTAGGCAAATATTTATTTGATTAAAGAATATTGTCATTGCTTTTAGTAAATATAGATATTTTTGTATTAAAGGATTTTTTTATTGTAGATTGTAATATTGTAGAGGGATTATTATTGTAGATTTTATTGTTGTAGAGCGATTATTATTTTAGAGGTATTTATTATATTATAGTAAAATAAACTTCATACATCCTTAAAATTTTGGTCCTGTTTAAATTTGCATTAAAAATATAAATATGTGTGAAAAACAAAAGTTTGTTAATAATTTGTGATATTTTTTAATTGATTCTTGTTAAAAAAAAAATCATTACAGGCATTAAATTAAATGTGAATACAAAATTGTTAATTTAATCCTATTTTTGTATCACTATATTATACAAAGACAAATTTTGTAATTTCCATTAAATTATAATTAGATTAAACTAAAAGAAATTTATAAATTGATATAATTATTAATGAAAAGATAATTATATATTTTTAGATTAAAATTAATTAAATATTTATTTTTATTTGTGCCTGTTATGCCAGCAGGTATGTAAATAAATTTGTCACTCTTCAACTATCTATTAATCAACGAATCTCAAACAAAAGAGATCAGGAAATATTGATTACTTTTTCAGAAGACAATATCATATGGAAAAAAATGAATCGATAAATCGATAAAAAATATTAAATGTGAAGAAAACAATTGTAAAGTAAGCTTAAAAGTCCTCGCATTTTCTAGGACTTTTAACTTTCAATTCTACTGATTTTGACATCTATTAATCCCTCTTCCAGTTTAACAACAACTAATAAGAAAAATCGAATTCGATTGCCTTTTAATGAGAGATCGAATTTGAAATATCGGAAAATGAATTAGTCCTTCATTTTTATTGAGATTAAATCTACAGAAATTATTTTAACTCAGCTAAGTACAGTATAAAAAAGCAATTTTTATTCATATTTTTTTTATCTTTTTTTCCAGCTCAAAATAACTTTACCATTTACTACTGAAACTAATAATAGCAATTTTGTAGAATAATTGACTTCCAAGAAGACTTTCAGGATTAACTGTCTCTAATTTACATGCATCACACAAAAATATGAAAAACACATATCAAGTAATACAACTATCTTTAAGAAAATTAGCATAATTTTGCTCTCATTTCGAAGTAGTAACTGCAAACAATTAAAATGGAATCTTGATTATCTTAGACCTAGGTTACATTAACTACCGTTGGAAATTTTAATCGCTGTTATTTTTAAAAATTTAAAAATATTTATAATTATCGTCAAAGTAAACAAAATTTTTGTTTGTAAGGAACAATTTATAATATCTTATAAATAATATATTATATATATTGCAACCACGTTTCCTCCTGTGCACTGGCAGGAGCGCCTCCTATGGCGTTCAGGAGAGATGTTTAGTTTGCTTACAGACTCTCACCCGCAGAGGAAATATATTCGCGCATCCTGCTCGTATCTGAGTATTGGGTTTTCGGCTTATAATTTGAATCATTCCACGAATCTATAATTATATAATCTTTAAACGTGTTAAATATTGTACGTCTCTAATTGTGTGTGTGTGGTGTTTGTGTGTGTGTGTATGTAAATAAAGCTGCGAGTTCTCCAACCTGTGTCTCAAAGTATCTCATCTAGTTACAATCTGGTTGCCCAACCTACACACTACAATATATAATACGGCATTATGCTGTGATAGTATTATCCTCCTGAAAAAAATTTAGGGGTAATTGCCTGTTATTTGCATGTCACATCAGAAAGAAATCACACCAAGAAAACCAATTATAATTGTCAAAATCGATGCTGATTTCCCTCGTTTTCCATAGTAGGAACTGCAATACACGCCACCTATGAGAATCGAACGTTGCTCCTATCTATCACTAATTTCCATTGAAGAAGAGTTTAGCATGTTTATATATTCAAGAAATATTATATGAACAATAAGCATAATTTGTGTTCTTAAAATACATAACTTTGATCAGGTTAAACATGGGGATTAGGCTAACAAACGTTTTTAAAATCCATAGCAACATGAATACCTTTAAACCTATCAAATCTTTAGATCGTCAAAAATTACACTCCAGAACATTTCAAACACTACTACTACTACTACTGCTACTACACCACACCACACCACACCACACCACACCACATCAGAGCTGAGCTGCCCCCCCTATACAGTTTGGGAATGATGCGGGTGAAAGGAAAGGACGCACGATGGAGGCGGAAAAAGTTTTGCATAATTCACTTTTGGAGGTACAGAAGCTGGGCAATGGGAAAATTCATACAAGAAGAGAACTAAATGTCAAAAATTTAAAAAAATTTAAAAAGGAGAGATATGAAATGCGAAAAATATAAAAACTTTAGGTAAGAGATTTTAGAGAAAAAATTAAAAGCAATATGTTACAATAAACACTACATAGGAACAACATATGTTACAATAAACACTACATAGGAACTACATATGTTACAATAAACACTACCTAGGAACTACATATGTTACAATAAACACTACATAGGAACTACATATGTTACAATAAACACTACATACAAATCAGAGAGCTGAAGGAATATTCATCAAATCAATTATTATAGAATTTAGAAAATCTTAATAGCTAATAAATAAATCGCCGGTAGGAACAGTTGCTGCAAAATTATGGACAAAGGTAATAAGAAAGAAAAAAAAAAGGCAGGAGATATTACATAAGAGATAAATATGCTAGGTATATAACTAGAAAATGGTATTCAAATAAAAAATTTGATTTTAAAATTTGAAGTCTAATAATGAAAAAGAAAACGAATTGTTTCAAATATAGTGTGCCCTAGAAATATGCTGATGGACCCACTTAAATTACATACATTATAATACAAAATTTCCTTTGATACATACACAAGCATAAATTGTTTTGAAATACAAATTACTTAAATATGCAAACATAGTACGGTTATGTTACCTTAAATATATACACAAGCAAAGATTATTTTATAAAGTTAATTACTTTACATGATTCACAATAATAAATTATTTTAACCCATGGCAACTAACATAGTTGGAAAATTATTTCAGCATATCTACGACAACCTTTTTACTATATAAAATCAAAAGCCAGAAATCGTTAAGCACTCGAACTCTTTCTAAGTGAAACTACTTGAATGGAAGTGAATGGTTATTTTTTCTGGATCGGAACTGAAAAGGTGGAGAACCATTTTTTTTTTTTCTTGATCAGACCTACACGTCCAGCAAGAAGATATCTCCAGGGACCTGCATTTCTTTCCTATACTGTATCGTGTTGGGAAATCACAGCGAATTGAAACGAATTTAACCGGAAAATTGGCTCAAATATTTTCAAAGATTCTTTTGAAAGGAGGAAGTTCCAGTCCCGAAAGTCACAGAAAATGTTCGAGAAGAGGAAAAGTGGGCATGAAGAAATCGAGCAATAATTCGAAGGGACAACGAAGAGTAAGTGGTACACTTGTTGACCCAGTATCTCCTCGAGATGATTAAAGAACTTGCAAAGCGCAATCATGCCCCCATTACAGATATATCAAGAGCAATATAAAAAAACGTTTTACTATTTCAAAAGTGTTGAGTTGGATTAAAATATCAAGTGAATTATCGGTGTATCACACTGATATATCTTAAAAATAAATAATTTTTATGTAAGTGTTGTGCAAAATAAATTCAAATATAATTTTAAAAATTTATATTAACAAGTTTATCTTATGTAATTTAACATATAGTTTTCTTTACTTAGAAAACAGGATATATTATTTTAAATAACTATTAATTTCCTTAAATAACTATTAAAGATTATATTATGTTTAACTAAGATTAAATAGTACAAATATATCAAGTAGAATGTAAAAAAACGTGTACTATATCAAAAGTGATGTTTTGGATTAAGATAGCAATTGTAATTGTAGATATATTATTCTAATATGTATAAAATTAGATCCTTTTATGTAATAGTTGAGCAATATGAACTTATTATACAATTTTAATACGTTCATCTTATAGAAGGAAATATTCAATTTTACCATATATATAATATTGTATTTAAAATCAGCATTAATTTCCCTCGTATTCTACTGCAGGAGTTACAATACACGCCATAAATAAGAATTGAACATTTTCCATATTGCATTTATCTACTAATTTCAGAGCAGAACAGTTAACTTTATTGTTGTATAATATTTCTTGGATATATATATAGCATGTATATATAATCAAGAAATATTACATATGAAAAATAAACGTAATTCGTGTGCCTAAAATGCATAATTTTGAGCAGTTTAAACTCGGTGATTAGGGTAACAAGAGCATTGGAAACCCATAGCAACACAAATACCTTTAGTAATTTTGACGATCTAAAAATTCTGTAATGGGGGCATGAAGACTCTCAGAACATTTCAAACACTGACATATCCGAAAACCATGGCAACTAACATAGTTGGAAAACTATTTCAGCTTATCCGCGATAACGTTTTACTGTATAAAATCAAAGCCAGAAATCGTTAAGCACTCGAACTCTTTCTAAGTGAAACTACTTGAATGGAAGTGAATGGCTACTTTTTTTTTTTGGGATCGGAACTGAAAAGCTGAAGAACCATTTTTTTTTTCTTGATCAGACCTACACGTCCAGCAAGAAGATATCTCCAGGGACTGGCATTTCTTTCCTATACTGTATCGTGTTGGGAAATCACAACGAATTGAAACGAATTTAACCGGAAAATTGGCTCAAATGTTTTCAAAGATTCTTTTGAAAAGAGGAACTTCCAGTCCACGGAAAGTCACAGAAAATGTTCGAGGGAGGAAAAGTGGGCATGAAGAAATCGAGCAATAATTCGAAGGGACAACGAAGAGTAAGGGGTACACATGTTGACCCAGCGTCTCCTCAAGAAGATTAAAGAACTTGCAAAGAGCAGATATATATGAAGAGCAATATAGAAAACGTCTACTAGTTCAAAAATGATGAATTGTATTAATATATATCAGTGTAATAAATTTTATATTTTCAAAAATTTAGAGCGTGTTTTATGTAAGAGTCTTGCAATATAAACTTACAATATTATTTTAATAATTTATTTTAACATGTTTATCTTATTTAATTTAACATATAGTATCTTTAGCAGGAAATATTTAATTTTACCTTAACAGAATATTATTTAAATATAATATTTTTTATGTTCTGTTCTGTCTGTTCAATTTAAATAAGGATAAAGAACTTACAACAGGCAGATATACCAAAAAAATATGAAATATGTCTACTACTACGAAAAGTGATGAGTTGGATTAAGATAGCAAATGTAATTTTAGGTTTATTATTCTGATATATCTAAATATAGATCATTTTTATGTAATAGTTACAACATAAACCTATTATACAAATTTTAATATGTTCATCTTATTTAATTTAACATATTAAAATTAAATGTTTTCTTTTATTCAAAAATATATTTATAATATTCTATTTAAATAACTATTCATATTAAATACTGTTTATTAAAGCTTATATTCCATTTAAATAAGATTAAAGAACTTATAAAGTACAGATATGCAAAGCTAGCAAGTGAATTTTAGGTACATTACACTAACATAGTTAAAAATAAATATTTTTATGTAAGAGTTGTACAATATAAACTTATACAATTTTAATATATTCTCTTATTTAATTCAACATATATAATATTCTATTTAAAATCAGCATTGATTTCTTCCATTTTCTACAGCATTAATTGCAATACACACCATAAATGAGAATCGAACATTTTCCATATTGCATCCAAGAAGTACAAATTTTCAGTGGAGAACAATCAACTTTAATGTATTTGTGTAATATTTCTTAGTTATATATATATGCATGTATATACATTCAAGAAATATTACATATGAACAATAAGCATAGTTTGTGTTCCTGAAATACATACTTTTGAGCAGCTTAAACATGATGATTAGGGTAACAAGAGCTTTGAAAATCCATAGCAACATAAATACCTTTAACACAACCAAAATTTTATATCGTCAAAAATTACACTTCAAAACATTTCAAACTCTGACAAATCCGAAAACCACGGCAACTAACATAGTTGGAAAACTATTTCAGCCTTATCCACGACAACTTTTTACTCTATAAATTAAAAGCCAGAAATCGTTAAGAACTCGAACTCTTTCTAAGAAACTACTTGAATCGAAGTGATTGGTTATTTTTTCTGATCGGAACATAAAAGCTGGAGAACCATTTTTCTTGATCAGACCTTCACGTCCAGCAAGAAGATATCTCCAGGGGCTGGCATTTCTTTCCTATACTGTATCGTGTTGGGAAATCACAACGAATTTAATTTAAGCGGAAAATTGGTTTAAATATTTTCAAAGATTCTTTTTGAAAAGAGTCCCGAAATCCACGGAAAGTCACAGAAAATGTTGGATGCATTAAAAGGGGGCATGAAGAAATCGAGCAATAATTCGAAGGGACATCGAAGAGTAAGTGGTACACATATTGACCCGGTATCTCCTCAAGAAGATTAAAGAACTTATAAAAGAGCAGATATATCACTATAACGTTTACTATTTCAAAAATGATGAGTTGTATTAAGATATAAAATGTAATTTAAAATATATTACACTCAGATTTATTTTTATATATCATTTTTATGTAACCTGTGCATATAAACTCATTATATAATTTTAAAAATTTATTTTAATATATTTATCTTATTTGAAGAAAACATTTAATTTTGACTTATATAATATTTAATATAAATATTTTATATAAGATTAAATATTTATATAAGTTTTTATTATCTTATTTAAATAGAATATAAAAGTGCAGATATAAAAAATATAAAAACAGCTACTATTTCAAAAATGATGAGTTAGATTGAGATATCAAGTGTAATTTTAGGTATATTACACTGATATATCTAAAATTAGACCATTTTAAAGTCAGAGTTCTGCAATAAAACTCATTATTTAATTTTAATAATTTATTTTTTAACATTTTTTATTCTAAAAGAAGACTGCATGTTAAATTAAACATTTAAAGTTAACTTGCATAATATTATGTTTAAATAACTATTTATACCATATTAAAGATATTTTTAAATATGAACTTACAAAGATATATCAAGAGAAATATAGAAAACGTCTGATACTTCAAAAGGATGTGTTGGATTAAGATAGTAAATGTAATTTTAGGTATATTATTCTGATATATCTAAAATCAGATTATATTGCACAACTATTACATAAAAATAAACTTATTATACAATTTTAATATGTTCATCTTATTTAAGTTAATGCATATTTTTCTATACAAGTAAATATTTAATTTTAACATAAATAACATTCTATTTAAAAGAAGCATTGATTTCCCTCGTTTTATACAACAGGAATTGCAATACACGCCTTAAATGAGGATCGAATATTTTCCATATTGCATCTATCAAGTACTAATTTCGAATGGAGAACGGCTAACTTTATCGTATTTGTGTAATATTTCTTGAATATATACATGCATATATATTTAAGAAACATTACATATGAATAATGAGCATAGTTTGTGTTCCTGAAATACATACTTTTGAGCAGATTTTGATGATTAGGGTAACAAGAGCTTTGAAAATCCATAGCAACATAAATTGATTTAACATTACAGAATTTTGAGATCGTCAAAATTACACTCCAAACATTTCAAACACTGACAAATCCGAAACACCATGGCAACTAACATAGTTGGAAAACTATTTCAGCCTTATCCATGACAACTTTTTATTATATAAAATCAAAGCCAGAAATCGTTAAGCACTCGAACTCTAAGTGAAACTACTTGAATGGAAGTGAATGGTTATTTTTTCTGTATCGGAACTGATAAGCTTTAAAAACATTTTTTTTTCTTGATCAGACCTACACGTCCATCAAGAAGATATTTCCAGAGACTGGCATTTCTTTCCTATACTGTATCGTGTTGGGAAATCACAAAGAATTGGAACGAATTTAACCGGAAAATTGGCTGAAATATTTTTAAAGATTCTTTTGAAAAGAGGAAGTTCCAGTCCACGGAAAGTCACAGAAATGTTCGAGAGAGGAAAAGTGGGCATGAAGAAATCGAGCAACAATTCGAAGGGACAACGAAGAGTAAGTGGTACATATGTTGACCCAGTATCTCCTCAAGAAGATTAAAGAACTCAAAAAGCGCAGATATATCAAAAGCAATATAAAAATGTCTACTACTTCAAAAGTGATGCGTTGGATTAAGTGCAATATATTTTAAATTAAATATTTATCAAAATTAGATCGTTTTTATATAAGAATTGTGCAATATAAACTTATAATATTATTTTAATAATTTATTTTAACATGTTTATTTTTTTCTGCTAAAGAATCTTAATTTAACTTATTTTATTTAAATAACTATTTATATATGATAAAAGATTATATTATATTTAAATCAGAATAAAGAACTTACGAAGTGCAGATATATCAAAAGCAATATAAAAAAACTTTACTACTTCAAAAAATGGAGAGATAGATTAAGATAGCAAGTATATTACACTGATATAACTAGAATTAGATAATTAAATGTAATAATTTTGAAATATAAACTTATTATACATTTTTAATTTGTTTATCTTATTTAATTTAACATATATTTACATATATTTTTGTATAGAAGAAAATATTTATTTTTAACGTATATTTTATCTAAAATAAGCATTGATTTCTCTCGTTTTCTATAGCTGGAATTTCAATAGACGCCACCGATGAGAATCGAACAGTTTTCATATTGCACCTATCGAGCACTAACTTCCAGTGGAGAATAGTTATGTTTATTGTATTGTGAATATTTCTCAGAATATATACATTTCCTATAATACATGTATATATATTCAAGAAATATTACATATGAACAATAAACATAGTTCCTGAAATTCATACTTTCAGCAGCTTAAACATGATGATTAGGGTAACAAGAGTTTTGAAACCATGAGCAACATAAATGGATTTAAACACACAAACATAAATGAATTTAACATCACAGAATTTTGAGATGGTCCAAATTACACTCCAGAACATTTCAAACACTGACAAATCCGAAAACCATGGCAACTAACATAGTTCGAAAACTATTTCAGCTTTATCCACGATAACCTTTTACTCTATAAAATCAAAAGCCAGAAATCGTTAAGCACTCGAACTCTTTCTAAGTGAAACTACTTGAATGAAAGTGAATGATTATTTTTTCTGTATCGAAACTCAAAAGCTGGAGAACCATTTTTTTTTCTTGATCAGACCTACTCGTCCAGTAAAAAGATATCTCTAAGGACTGGCATTTCTTTCCTATACTGTATCGCGTTGGGAAATCACAACGAATTTAAGGGGAAAATTGGCTCAAATATTTTCAAAGATTCTTTTGAAAAGAGGAAGTTCCAGTCCGGAAATCCACGGAAAGTCACAGAAATGTTCGAGAAGAGGAAAAAGTGGACATGGAGAAATCGAGCAATAATTCGAAGGGACAACGGAGAGTAACTGGTACACATGTTAACCCAGTATCTCGTCAAGAAGATTATATATCTGCTCTTGGTGAGTTCTTTAAAAGAACAATATAGAAAAAGTCTACTACTTTAAAAATGATAAGTTGGTTTAAGATGCATCAGCGTAATATACTTTAAATTACATTTTCTATCAAAAATACATTGGTTTTTTATAGAACTTTATATTGTTTAACTCTTACGTAATTTTAATAATTTATTTTAACATATTTATCTCATTTAATTTTAGCATATATAAATAGTTATTTAAATAGAATATTATATAAGATTAAATTTATTTAAATTGAGTATAATCTTTGTAAAGAACTTTAAAGTGCAGATATATCAAAATCAATATAAAAAATGTCTAGTAATTTAAAAGTGATGCGTTGATTAAGATAGAAAATGATATTTTAGATATATCACACTAATATATATCTAAAACTAGATCATTTTGTGAAATATAAACGTATTATATAATTTTAATATGTTTATCTTACTTAATTTAACATATTTTTGTACAGAAGCAAATATTTAATTTAACATATATAATATTCTATTTAATATCAGCATTGACTTTCCTCGTTTTCTACAGAACAAATTGCAATACACGCCAACAATGAGAATCGAGCATTGCACCTATCTAGCATTGAAAAATACTTATGTTTATTGAATTGTGTAATATTTTTCAGATATATATATATATATATCAATACATGTATATATAAATACATGTATATTCAAGAAATATTACATATGAACAATAAACATAGTTTGTGTTAATGACATACATACTTTTGAGCAGCTAAAACACTATGATTAGGTAACAAGAGTTTTGAAACTCCATAGCAACATAAATGGATTTAACATTACAGAATTTTGAGATCGTCAAAATTACTACATTCCAGAACATTTCAAACACTGGCAAATCCAAAAAACCATGGCAACTAACATAGTTCGAAAACTATTTCAGCCTTATCCACGACGACTTTTTACTATATAAAATCTAAGCCAGAAATCGTTAAGCACTCGAACTCTTTCTAAGTGAAACTACTTGAATGGAAGTGAATGGTTATTTTTTCTGCATCGAAACTGAATAGCTGGAGAACTACTTTTTTTTTTCCTCCTTCTTGATCAGACCTACACGTCCAGCAAGAAGATATCTCCAGGGACTGGCATTTCTTTCCTATACTGTATCGTGTTGGGAAATCACAACGAATTGAAACGAATTTAAGCGGAAAATTGGCTCAAATATTTTCAAAGATTCTTTTGAAAAGAGGAAGTTCCAGTCCCGAAATCCACGGAAAGTCACAGAAAATGTTCGAGAAGAGGAAAAGTGGGCAGGAAGAAATCGAGCAATAATTCGAAGGGACAACGGAGAGTAAGTGGTACACATATTGACCCAGTGTCTTCTCAAGAAGATTAAAGAACTTACAAAGCGCAGATATATCAAGAGCAATATAAAAACCTCTACTACTTAAAAATTGTTATGTTGGATTAAAATAAAATGTAATTTTAGGTCTATTACACTGATATATCTAAACTTAGATAGTTTTTATGTAATAGTTATGAAATATAAATATAAATTTATATAACTGCATATTTTATATAAATAATAGATAATTAAATATAAATTATATAATTATGTAATTTTAATAATTTACTTATATTAAAATGTGTTAAATTAAATAATATAAACATTTTCATTTATTTATAAATAACATACATTTTTGTTTAGAAAAACATTTATTTTTAACTTGTATTAATAGTTATTTCAATAGAATATTATA
Organism: Caerostris extrusa; assembly: GCA_021605095.1. Classification (NCBI taxonomy): domain Eukaryota; kingdom Metazoa; phylum Arthropoda; class Arachnida; order Araneae; family Araneidae; genus Caerostris; species Caerostris extrusa. The sequence goes on along the minus strand of BPLR01009592.1, from coordinate 14,065 downwards.
TACTATTTAAATAAGATTAAAGAACTTGAAAAATACAGATATATCAAGAGTAGTCTAAGAAAACTTCTACTACTTCAAAAGTGACGTGTTAGATTAATATAGGCAGTAAATTTTAGGTATATTACACTGATATATCTAAAGTTAATTCATTTTTATGTAAGTGTTGTGTAATATAAACTCATTATATAATTTTTATAATTTATTTTAACATGTTTATCATATTCAATTTAGCATACAGTTTTCTTTTGAATAAAACATTTAATTTTAAATTGCATAATATTCTATTTGAATAACTATTTATGCAATATTGAAGATATTATTAAATAATCACTTACAAAGTGCAGATATATCAAGAGTAATATAATAAAACATCTACTATTTCAAAAGCGATGAGTTGGATTAAGATAGCAAATGAATTTTAAGTATATTACATTGATATAGATTTAGGGTAATCTGATTATATTTGTCAAAATCAGCACTTAGTTCCCCTGTTTTCTACAGCAAGAACTACAATACACGCCACCAATGAGAATCGTATATTTTCCATATTGTACTTATTTTGCACTAACTTCCGTTGGTGAACAGCTATGTTTATTTTTTGATATATATTGCATATGAACAATACGCATAATATGTGCTCCTAAAATACATAATATTGAGCGGCTTAAATATGATGATTAGGGTAGCAGGAGTTCTGAAAACCTATATCAACATAAATGGATTTAACACTACCGAATATTTAGGTCGTCAAAATTACTACACAAACACTGGCAAATCCGAAAACCATGGCAACTTACATAGTTCCAAAACTATTTCAGCCTTATCCACGACAACTTTTTACTCTATAAAAATCAAAAGCAAGAAATCGTTAAGCACTCGAACTCTTCTAAGTGAAACTACTTGAATGGTTATTTTTCTGAATCGGAACTCAAAAGCTGGAGAACAATTTTTTTTTTTTCCTCCTTCTTGATCAGACCTACACGTCCAGCAAGAAGATATCTCCAGGGACTGGCATTTCTTTCCTATACTGTATCGTGTTGGGAAATCACAACGAATTGAAACGAATTTAACCGAAAATTGGCTCAAATATTTTCAAAGATTTTTTTGAAAAGAGGAAGTTCCAGTCCTGAAATCCACGGAAAGTCACAGAGAATGTTCGAGAAGAGGAAAAGTGGGCATGAAGAAATCGAGCAATAATTCAAAGGGACAACGGCGAGTAAATGGTGCACATGTTAACCTAGTATCTCCTCAAGAAGATTAAAGAACTTACTAAGAGTAGATATTTAAAGAGCGATATGAAAAACGTCTACTACTTCAAAAGTGATGAGATGGATTAAGATATATCAGTGTAATATACTTTAAATTTCATTTTCTATCAAAATTATATAGTTTCTATTTGAGAGTTAAGAAAAATATAAATTTATATTGCACAAGTTATTTTAACATGTTTATCTTATTTAAATTATTATTATTTGTTTTATTGAATTGAACATATAAATTAATGTAACTTATATTTCTAATAATTTATTATATATACATTTATATATCTTTACCAGAAATTATGTAATTTTAACTTAGAATATAACCTTTAATCATATATAAATAGCTTTGAAGTAGAATATTATCTATTTAAATTCGAATAAAGAACTTACATCGTACAGATATTTCAAAAACAACATAAAAAAAAACTTCTACTACTTCAATGTGATGAGTTTGATTAAGATAGCAAATGAATTTTAATTATATTACACTGTTATAGATTTAAGTAATCCGATTATATTTGTCAAAATCAGGACTTATTTCCCTCGTTTTCTATAGCAGGAATTGCAATACACGCCATAAATGAGAATCGAACATTTTCCATAGTGCATCTATCTAGAGCTAACTTCCTGTGGAAGATAATTATATTTACTATAATGTGTAATGTTTCTCAGATATATATACATTTCATATAGATATGCAATATTCCTTGAATAAATATATATTATTTATAATATATATATATATATATTTCATATAATATATATATATATATATATATATATATTTCATATGTACAATAAGAATAATTTGTGTGCCTTAAATATAGGAATTTGAATAGCTTAAACATAATGATTAGGGTAACAAGGGTTTTAAAAAATCCATAGCAACATAAATACCTTTGACAATACCGAATTTTGTGATCGTCAAAATTACACTCCAGTACATTTCAAACATTGACAAATCCCAAAAACCATGGCAACTAACATAGTTCGAAAACTATTCCAGCCTTATCGACAACTTTTTACTGTATAAAATCAAAAGCGAGAAATCGTTAAGCACTCGAACTCTTTCTAAGTGAAACTGCTTGAATGGAAGTGAGTGGTTATTTTTTCTGGATCGGAACTGAAAAGCTTTAAAAACATTTTTTTTTCTTGATCAGACCTACACGTCCAGCAAGAAGATATCTCCAGGGACTGGCATTTCTTTCCTATGCTGTATCGTGTTGGGAAATCACAACGAATAGGAAACGAATTTAACCGGAAAATTGGCTCAAATATTTTCAAAGATTCTTTTGAAAAGAGTCCTGAAATCCGCGGAAAGTCACAGAAAATGTTGGAGGCATTAAAAGTGGGCATGAAGAAATCGAGCAATAATTCTAAGGGACATCGAAGAGTAAGTGGTACACATGTTGACCCAGTATCTCCGCAACAAGATTAAAGAACTCACAAAGAGCAGATATATCACTATAACGTTTACTATTTCAAAAATGATGAGTTGGATTAAAAAGCAAGTGTAATTTTAGGTACATTATTCTGATATATCTAAAATGAACTCATTTTTATGTAAGAGTTGTGCAATATAACTCATTATATAATTTTACTATGTTTAATTTAGCATACAGTTTTCTTTAGAATAAAATATTTAATTGTAACTTGCATAATATTCTATTTAAATATACTATTGATGATATTATTAAATAATAACTTACAAAGTTAAGATATATCAAGAGTAATATAAAAAAAAATCGACTATTTCAAAAGTGATATGTTGGATTAAGATAGCAAATGAATTTTAAGTGTATTACACTGATATAGATTTAGGTAATCATATTATATTTGCTAAAATCAACACTCATTTCCCTCGTTTTTTACAGCAGGAACTGCAATACACGCCACCAATGAGAATCGAATATTGTCTATATTTGCCCCTATCTTGCCCTAACTTCCGTTGGTGAACAGGTATGTTTATTTTACTTGTGTAATACTTTTTTATATATATATATATATATATATATATTGCATATGAACAATAAGCAATCCAACTCTAACTTCCAGTGAAGAACGGTTATGTTTATGGTATTGTGTAATATTTCTTAGATATATATACATTTTATAAATATATATTCAAGAAATATTACATATGAACAACGCACATAGTTTGTGTTCCTGAAATACATAATATTGAGCAGCTTAAACAGGATGATTAAGGTAAAAAGAGTTTTGAAAATCCATAGCAACATAAATACCTTTTTAGATCGTCAAAATTACACTCCAGAACATTTCAAACACTGACAAATCCGAAAACCATGGCAACTAACATAGTTGAAAATCTATTTCAGCCTTATCCACGACAACTTTTTATTATATAAAATCAAAGCCAGAAATCGTTAAGCACTCGAACTCTTTCTAAGTGAAACTACTTGAATGGAAGTGAATGGTTACTTTTTCTGGATCGAAACTGAAAAGCTGGAGAACCATTTTTTTTTTTCCTTGATCAGACGTACACGCCCAGAAAGAAGATATCTCCAGGGACTGGCATTTTTTTTTCCTATACTGTATCGTGTTGGGAAATCACAACGAATTGAAATGAATTTAAGCGGAAAATTGGCTCAAATATTTTCAAAGATTCTTTTGAAAAAGAGGAAGTTCCTGTCCCGAAATTCAAGGAAAGTCACAGAGATGTTCGTGAAGAGGAAAAGTGGGCATGAAGAAATCGAGCAATAATTCGAAGGGACAACGGAGAGTAAGTGGTACACATGTTGACCCAGTATCTCCTCAAGAAGATTAAAGAACTTACTAAGCGCAGATATATCAAGAGCATAAAACCGTCTACTTCTTCAGAAGAGTTGAGTTGGATTAAGATAGCAAATGTAATTTTAGGTATATTACACTGATATATCTAAAATTAGATGGTTTTTATGTAAGAGTTGTGCAATATTAAATTAATTATATAATTTAAAAAAAAAGTTTAAAAGTTTTCTTTAGAAGGAAACATGTAATTTTAACTTAAATAACAATTAATTTATAATAAATATTTAAATAAATTAATAGTTATTAAATAACTATTTATATAAAAAGATTAAAGATTATATTCTATTTAAATAAGATTAAAGAACTTACGTAGTACAAATATATCAAGAGCAATCTAAAAACGTCTACTACTTCAAAGTGAAGTGTTGGATTAAGACAGCCAATGTAATTTTAGTTATATTACATTGATATATCTCAATTTAGATAGTGTTTGTGCAAGAATTGTGAAATATAATCTATAATTTTAATAATTTATTGTAGCATGTTTATCTTATTTAATTTAACATATAGTTTCCTTCAGAAGAAATTGAATTTCAATTTTATAAATAGTTATTTAAATAAAATATTATATAAGATTCACAATTATATTTTATTAAAATAAGATTAAATAAAATATTACAAAGTGCAGATATATCAAGAGTAATAAAAAACGTCTACTGCTACAAAAGTGATATGCTGGATTAAACTAGCAAATGTAATTTTAGGTATAGCACAGTGATATATATCTAAAATTAGATCATTTGTATGAAACAGTTGTGCAATATAATCTTATTACATAATTTCCATTTATTTTAACATGTTTATCTTATTTAAATTAACATATAGTTTATTAGTAGTTAACAATATTTAATTTTAACTTACATAATATTCCATTTTATAAATTTATTTATATTATTCAAAAGTGAATGCATCTCATATTTGAAACTGATTCTTATATAATTATATTTTGAACTTAATTCTATCATGATACTGTGATATTGAATGTTGATAACAAAATTATGATAACATATTTTAAAATTATATTTTAGATAAATTTCCTGTTATTTTATCTAACTATAAAATTGAATTTTTTGCTACTCATTGCTGTAATAACATACATCTACATAATTTTAAAAACAATAATATTTTATTTTTAAAAATTTGAAATTATTTTCAAATTAATAGTAAAAATATGGTTAAATCAGATAATTATATCTAAAACAAAATTTACAATACTGATTCACAATTAGTTCTTTTTTTGCTAGATTTAAAGTCCAATTTATTATATATATACTTGTTTGCGAAATCTGAATAAAGAATAATAAATCTTTTCATAGCTGAAATTTTGATATATTTTTAGATATTTAATCTTTTGATATTCTCTTCTTGAATTGTTAAATATTTAAAATTTAAAACATGTGCAAAATCATGAAATTTCTCTGTTAATATATATTAAATTAATGGTGTTGTTTCTTTAAAACTAAAAAAATTAATACAACTATCATAATTTTTATGCAATTTTAAAAATTTGGCTTTTTGTCAATGATAACATTCTGACATTTTATCAACAGAATATTCTGTTAAAAATTTTAAATATATCCAAATTCTCTCCAAAGTTATCATACTACATAAAATTACTAAATTACCATTTAAGAATTTGACTGAGGACGACAATTCTAGTCTGTAGCTTCTTTTATTTTAAAAATTCTGAAGTCTATAGCTATCTTTATATTTTTAAAATAATAAAAATAATTTACTTTTGAATTGATATTTTTTTAAAATAATAAAAATAATTTACTTAACCTACTTTTGAATACAATTCTGAATCTAAAAGTATAAATTTTTAATGCAAGGCTAGGCAATCACTTTGTATATATGTGTTCATTATAAATAGATTTGTTATTTACTACTATAATTAAAGTCTCCATACTTTTCACTTTTTTTTTTACAGTTTCGCTATCTTAAAACTAAAGAAAGGCGATTATAATAAATATTTGATTAGTGAGTTCTATATTTCTTTCCTGATTAAATCTCACTACAGTATTTAAAATAATTTATAATCCTCTTCTGAAGGGTCAAACTTACTTACAGCCCATGAAAATATTAGCGATGAACTTCTTTTGATTAATTTCACGTCAAACAGGAGTGATTTATTGGAAGTTCTTGGAGTAACATGAAAAAGCGTAATTGTCTTGAAAAAGCAGCGCTTGCAGAAGGTTGATTAATACAAAGAAACCGATTACAGCAACGAACCGTTTTTTTTTTTTTTTCTTTTTAATTTTGTGTATATGCTTGGCTCACCTTATACATCCTGAGCTTTATAGTTTAAAGAAATGACCCACGTAATTTTTAACGACCATTTTTTTCTGCTGCTTTATCTGTTCAAAAAGCCATTGCTGGAATCTTTTGAACAACGAAGAAACCGAATCGCATAAATTAAGTACCGTTGCCATCCGCCTGAAGTTAATCGGGGAAATTTCGGAAAAAGAATGGATGGAAAAAGTTTGTATCGCGCAGAATAAATTAATTGTTTCATTATTTAAACCGTAATGGCAAACTTTAATTTATTTCCGGCTCGCATAACAACAGTTGTTATAATAACGGCAGCTTTTAAAGAAAGGTTTCGATTTAAATCATGTCTAGATAAAAATACATTGTGTAGTAAGTTAAAAAGAAAGCCATTTTTTTTCTTCGTATAAAACTTGTAATTTGTTTGTTTGTAAAGACATTTTTTTAAGTTTTAATGTTTTAGAACTATATTCCAATAATAATATTTGTTTCAATAGTTTGTTTATTTAAAGCATGGCATTTGAATTATATCAATTTTCAATAATGTTTTTATTTAGTCAAATTTTCAATCCATGCAATGCTCCATAGTATTATTTAGTTTTTATAAATAAAAATCTTTGCACAAATATTATTTTTCAATATAATATAACTCGGGTTTAAAGTGGATTCCGAACCCCTACTATCCTCCATGGCACCTCTGGGACTCGAAACCGAAACCTGAGGTACCTAGCGCCAGAGCGCTAGCCACTCGGCCATCAGGCCCTTTATCTTAGTACTTTATAAAATTCCCATTTAAGAATTTGACTGTTGACGCTAATTCTAGTCTGTAGCTTCTTTTATTTTTAATAAAATCTGAAGTTTATAACTATGTTACTTTATATTATTTATAAAATTATCTAACATTGATATTTTTCTGAACCCACTTTTGAATACAATTCTGAATTTAAAAGTATAAATTTTGAATACAAGACTAGGTAATCACTTTGTATACATCTACTCGTTATAAATTGCTTTGTTATTTATATTACTATAATTAAGGTTTCGATACATTTCACTTTTTTTTACAGTTATGCTATCTTAAAACCAAAGAAAGGCAATTATAATAAACATTTGATTAGTGAGTTCGATATTTCTTTCCTGATTAAATCTCACTACAATATTTAAAATAATTTATAATCCTGTTTGAAGGGTCAAACTTTGTTCCAACCCACGAAAAAGATTAGCAATGAACTTCTTTTGATTAATTTCACGTCAAACAAGAGTGATTTATTGGAAGTTTTTGGAGTAACATGAAAAAAGCATAATTGTCTTGAAAAAGCAGTGCTTGCAGAAGGTTGATTAATACAAAGAAAACGATTACAGCAACGAATATGTTTTTTTTTAATTGTGTGTATGTGCTTGGCTCACCTTATAGATCCTGCGCTTTATAGTTTAAAGAAATGACCCACGTAATTTTTAACGACCATTTTTTTCTGCTGCTTTATTTGTTCAAAAAGCCATTGCTGGAATCTTTGAACAACGAAGAAACCGAATCGCATAAATTAAGTACCGTTACCATCCGCCTGAAGTTAATCGGGGAAATTTGGGAAAAAGAATGGATGGAAAAAGTTTCTATCGCGCAGAATAAATTAATTGTTTCATTATTTAAACCGTAATGGCAAAACTTAAATTTATTTTCGACTCTCATAATAACAGTTGTTATAATAACGGCAGCTTTTAAAGAAAGGTTTCGATTTAAATCATGTCTAGATATGGCTCAAATACATTGCGTTATAAGTTAAAAAGAAAGCCATTTTTCGTAATTTGTTTTGTGCTACATTGCTGGTTTGTATAAACATTTTTTAAGTTTTAATGTTTTAGAACTATATTCCAATAATATTTTTTTCAATAGTTTTGATAGTTTGTCTATTTAAAACACGACATTTAAATTGCATCAATTTTCACTTAAAATTTCAATTTAGTAAAATTTTCAATCCATGTAATACTACACATTAATATTTAGTTTGTATAATAAAATTCTTTGCCCAAATATTGTTTTTCAATATAATAGCTAAATGCTGGAAATATTTGTTATATATCTCAGGTTTAAAGTTGATTCCGAATCACTACAAACATCCATGGCACCGCTTGAACTCGAAACTTGTAGTATCTAGCGCCAGAGAGCTATCCTCTCGGCTATAAGGCCCTTTATCATAGTACTATATAAAAATAACAATTTAAGAATTTGACTGAGAACCGCAATTCTAGTCTGTAGCTTCTAATTTTATTATTTTAAAAATAAAAGAAGTTTATAACTATGTCACTTTATATTATTTATAAAATTATCTAAAATTAATTATAAATTGTATTTTATATTTTCTTAATCCACTTTTGAATACAATTCTGAATGTTAAAGTATAAATTTTTAATTCAACGCCGCTATGCAATCACTTTGTATATATATATTCATTATAAATTGCTTTGTTATTTATATTACTATATTACTATATATTTCTTTTTTTACAGTTATGCTATCTTAAAACTAAAGAAAGGCAATTATAATCAATATTTGATTAGTGAGTTCTATATTTCTTTCCTGATTAAATCTCACTACAGTATTTAAAATAATTTATAATCCTCTTTGAAGGGTCAAACTTACTTCCAACCCATGAAAAAGATAGCAATGAACTTCTTTTGATTAATTTCACGTCAAACAAGAGTGATTTATTGGAAGTTCTTGGAAAAGCGTAATTGTCTTGGAAAAAGCAGGGCATGCAGAAGGTTGATTAATACAAAGAAAACGATTACAGCAACGAAGAGGTTTTTGTTTTTTTAATTTTGTGTATGTGCTTGGCTCACCTTATAGATCCTGAGCTTTATAGTTTAAAGAAATGACCCACGTAATTTTTAACGACCATTTTTTTTTGTTCTGCTTTATCTGTTCAAAAGCCATTGCTTGCGAATCTTTTGAACAACGAAGAAGCCGAATCGCATAAATTAAGTACCGTTGCCATCCGCCTGAAGTTAATCGGGAAAATTTCGGGAAAAAGAATGGATGGAAAAAGTTTCTGTCGCGCAGAATAAATTAATTGTTTCATCATTTAAACCGTAATGGCAAACTTGAATTTATTTCGGGCTCGCATAACAACAGTTGTTATAATAAGGGCAGCTTTTAAAGAAAGGTTTCGATTTAAATCATGTCTAGATATGGGCGAACTACATTGTGTAGTAAGAAAAAGAAAGCCCTTTTTTTTTCTTCTATAAAACTTGTAATTTGTTTTGTGCTGGTTTGAAGAAAATTGCTAGGTTTTATTGTTTTAGAAATATAGTATGTTCCAATTTTTTTGTTTCAATAGTTTTGATAGTTTGTTTATTTAAAACAGGGCATTTGTATTACATCAATTTTCATTTAATATTCTAATTTAGTCAAATTTTAATTCATGTAATGCTGCATGGTTTTATTTTGTTTGTATAGTAAAATTCTTTGTACAAAATTTTTTTTTCAAAACAATATTTGATAAATCTCTGAAAATATTTTCAATAACTCAGTGTTTCAGTTTAAAGGTCTATATTACGTTTACTTCAGTTTAGTATATTCAGATAATTTTCACTAATTATTTATATGCGAATTATAGATTGATACATTATTATTAATGTCAGTAACTATTTCAATTTAATTTCCAATTGTTTACATCTATGTAATGCTATATAGTATTATTTGGTTTGTATAATACAAATTTTTTCCAAAGATTCTTTTTCAAAATAATAATTAATAAATCCTGAAAAATATTTTCAACAATTCAGTGCTAGTGTTCAAGGATATATATTGCGTCTGCTTCCATTTAGGATATTCAGGTAATTTTAAATTATTTATATGCGAATTATAGAACTGATATATTATTATTAATGACAGTAATTCCTTTAATTTGCTATGACCTTGAACTTCATATCATGCACCAATTTGTAAATCATTTTTCTTAATCTTAAATTAAATCTTTAATATATTCTGATTCCTGTAAGTTAAATTAAAATTTATAATAAGTAATTAAACAAAGAAATGAGCTTATTCATTAAAATATATGGAAAGAATAATTTATAAAATAGAAAAGGAAAACCAAAAGTTGTGTAGAAAAGTAAAATATTTAGGAAATAATATATTATTGGGTAATTCATAATTTTCGAGTTAGAACTCGTTAGCATCTTATGTAAGATAGTTCTGAAAATGTTCAATATGTTCGACTATTGAAAACTGCTTGAATATTTTTAAGTACTGTTAATTTTATTATATTCAATATTATTTTGAGCACCTATTGCTAATTGTATGGTAGTATCGTATTTGTCAGTGTTTTTGAAATTATTTAATGTAACAATATATCTATTTTGTGGCATGTTCAAATAAAGGTATAAACTTTATGAAATAATTAATAATATGGTTAAAAATACGAAATTAAACAAAAAAAAAAGTACATTTTCTGCAATTCCTAAAAATTAAATTCGTTTAATTACTTTTTCTAATTATTGTACCTTATTGTTTTTCTTATCATTTAAATCTGACAAAAATATTATTTTTTTACGCACAGATAATTCTAATGAAGATAAAAACCTGTGAAAATTACATAAATCTTTTGATAACAAAATATGAATTAGTCTGAGAAAGAATTCCTGGTACATTAATAAAAAATTATGTAAATACTTCTATTACTTAATAAGTAAATAATTTTATTTACTTTATTACCTTTAAAATTATAATAAATTTAAAAACTGTATATTTTCATAAAAGTGAATATTTTTAATGAAGAAAAAAATGGTCATAAAAATAATTGGGAACTAATTGGAATTATATACTCACTTTTCCACCATTTCTTGCCCATTTGTAGCAACTGAAAGAAATTAAATATATAATTAAATATAAAACAAATAAAAAGTCATTATGTAACATAGAAAAATTTAAAAACATTTTTTAATTAGTATGTACATTTCATTACAGCTTTTAATAGAATTAAATTATTCATATAAAACAAAAAAAAAAATGACAGACATTTAATTTTTAGTTATGTGCAAATACTTGCATAATAACCAATATGTAATAAATCCATTATTAAAAATTATTTATATGCTTTATAGAAATGTTTGCTCATAATTAAATAAAGCATGAACCTAATTAATTCAATTGTTATTAAAAATATCATTTATTTATTGTAATTATAAAAGATTTTGATTATTCAGTAATAATTCACATTTTATTATAAAACAACAAATATAAACTGACAGAAGGTTGAAATTTTTTAGCTGACATTTAGGTAGACAAGGTAGCTGACATTTTTTTTTTTTCATATTTTTGTAGTTAAATATAGTTTTAAAAGATTAAATTATTTAGTATTAAGGAAGTTAGATGAAAGGTTATTGCTATATTAACTTAAAAATATAAAGTATTATTAGAAGAAAAAAATCGAATAGAATTTTATACAAATATTTGAATATACTAATATTTGCATGCTGCCTTTGTTAAACAAAAATATATATCTATTTCAAGACATTTTTATGACTTTTTATTTTTCTATTTGAAAGAAAAATATGAAAATTTAAAAGGATATATATATATATATATTATATTACAGGTTAAATATTTATAATAAAGTTCTTTTTATCCTTTCATAAAATAATTAAGATACTCGAAAAAATTTTCCATAAATTTAAAGGTTAAATGAAAATTTAATTTAAAAAATCAGACTTTTATAACTTCCACATTTTCCTTTTTTAAAACTTACGAACAAGTAATTATATATTTTTTAGCAAATTAAATCAATTTATCGACATTCAGTAACTATCCCATACAGCTACAATCGAAAACAAAACGGCACTCCTTAATAACATTTGTAATTATAATTGATCTTCACACAAGCGATATCATTAGAAATGAATTATACACTCAGTTGGTAAACGTAAATAATTTGAAATAATTTACTAGAAAATCTTGTCAATGGATATCTCAGTAATGAAAAAAAAAAGTAAATACTATAAAATCTATGTTATTTATGGAACTAAGTCTCGCAGTTGATTAATAAATTTCATTAACATGGTTAATTAACCGTAACAAAAATATATTAAAAATTAATTAAAAAGTTATTAATTATTTAAATAATAATAATTACAAATTTTTATCATTTTTCATCGCAATTATACCATTTATAATAAAAAATTATATTATCTTCCTCCTATGAATAAGTTAGAGCTGATTGGTTAAAATTCTTTATAAGACCGCCCTATAAAATTATGTCATTTTTTTATGTAGGTGTCTTAAAATTTCCCAACAAACAGCATCTAATAACTAACAATGAAGATAACTGTACCAAATTAATTAATGAGTTTTGCTTTAATTTGATTTGACTTAAAATATTAAGTAGTGCTCTTTTTTAACATACGTAGGAGGAAAAAAAATGGCCGAGTTTTCTGTTCCTGACCTTATTTATTCTTAATAGATAAAAATTAAACGAATTTTGCATAATTAAGATTTAATAAAAATTTCTTTTTTAAATAAAATTATCAATTGATCAAAATTCCATAACTCTTTAGAAAAGAACTAAATAAAAATATTAATAGTTTTTTATCATTCTTATTCTTTTTAATTTCAATGCGAAAAATTTCAATTTAATTCATGTTACAATCTAAGAATTTGATAGATACGAAGTATTATTTCAATTTAGGATATAATTATTAATTGATAATATTTTTAAAAGTTTAGGTTTTGAAATTAATTTGTAAGTAATTCAGATTATGTTAATTCATCATTTAATTAATGAAGCTGTATTTTTAAATATTTCTCTCTTAACAAATCCTGTTAATATTTTATTTTTTTTTTAAAGATTTTTATTTTTTCATAATGATGTTATTATTTCATTTTTTTATTCATTTCAAATATCTTACAAACGATCATAGTTCATTTTAATGATGCTCGGAGTCTTTAATAAATATTTTAATACAATAATTTGTTCATTGATTACTTTTTGTATAAATTTGGTTTCAATCTACGTGTTTATTTATCTTTAATGCTTAATTAATGTTTTGCATCAAATATTTTTTTTTTCTATTTCTAATTTAATGACCTCATTTATTTATGCACGATAACATTTTAAATTAGAAAATAAACTGTTTTTTAATTGTGTGGTGGTATGAGATATTATAGCTATTTTAATAAGATCTGTTTTTTTTTAAAGCATTTCTAAACTAGAATTTTGTAATTTTGAATTTTTTTTCTCAACAGAATCTATTTAAAATTTACTTTTATATTAATATAACATGATGCCATATCATGTCTGCAGGCATTAAAAATATAATGTATTTTAAATATACAAGTGCATAATTTTTAAAATAAATATTAAATAGTTTTAATCCAGTATATCTAAAATAAAAACCCATTAAACGTTCATTTTTGATTATGAAAATTAAAAATTTTATTTATTATATCAATTTTTATAAGTATAGTTTGTTTTTGAATTATTAATATCTACTATTACTTAATAGTTTGCAGAACGTTTAATTGTATAAAAGCGTTGCTGTTGGAGCAAATATCTTATTTTCATTTTTTTGAAGGTGCTAAGTATACATATACATATAATGTAGATTATTAGTGAAATGAAACAATTATTCGCACCTTTAACGAATTGACCAAGTTAATCTGAACTTTAGCGATAACACAAACATTTAAACTAATTTTTCACACAATCATTATTTAGCAAATATAGCTT